>JARKHS020009247.1:0-142446 GCA_030143305.2 Amblyomma americanum | reverse complement strand
CATAGTGCACCTACGGTGCACTATCTACCACTCTCTGCTTTGTCACACTAGCAGGGTCATGAGAATCGGCCGACGCCATTGACTGGAAGGGGGTCCTTTGACGGGGAAAAGCCGCTGCATTCTTGAGTTGTATCCAACTATAGCAGTCTGGTTAACTAATATAGAATAGTGAACTTTTTAACTATTACTCTTAGGCTCCTTAATTATTGAGAGGCGTGTGGCCCACTGTACGTAATATCCAAATCAGTTTTTAGAATTCCGAAAACGATGTTACCTTTGGCGCTGCGGCCCAACAAATTTTGGATATTTCGACTAGTTGCGGGCTTTGGAGAGGTTGCTTTGCCTGCAAACTTCTCGAAAGCGCATGTATTTTGATGCGATGTAGCCAAATGGCGCGCTGCGCTCCTGCAAGCGGAGCTTCTGCTGACGGCACAGCTGCGGCGATCACTTTTCGCGCGCACAGCCAGGTTGACTAACGTACTTGGGCACTTGCTGGCAGCATTCGCGCTGTGAAACCGCGTGATGAGGTGCACGTGGGATGTGGCCTTCGTACTCCTGTACCAATTTCCCACGTCACGTCGCTATACAGCGACGAAGACAATATAACTAACTAAAGCTTAGCGGCGGCCCTCGCTTTGCTATCGAAGGCTTCGCTGCAACGAACTGCACTTTAATTTCAATGAGAAATGATTCTATTTCTAGTGTACTACTAACAGGATAATACATCTTATAATAGACAGTGGTTTTTTACTCAGCACCATCCGCTGCGGCTTCGATGCGAAACAGGTTTTGAGCACGGTGGCGGGTGGCACGTTGCTGCAAGAAACGCGTCACTGGAGTGGGTGCAATATGTTACAGGTTGCCGGTTACAGGTTACCGGTTACAGGTTACCGGTTACAGGTTACAAATAAGCTTATCTGTTGCCATTTTTATATATCGAATTCGTTATACCAAACTATTTCACGATCCCCATCGAGCTTCATATATTCGGGTTCGACTGTATTTTATGCAATAAATAAATGCTTGCGGATCGTATTGTACATGTCACTTGGCACATTTGTAAAGGATGCGGATGCGGCGTGCATCGTTGGAACTGAGTCCCTTTTTGTTGTAGACCTCAGGCAGCCGCTTCCCGTCCTTGGTCAGCATGGTTAGCAGGCCTGGCGCACGGGAGAAGGACTTAGAGCCGTACAGCATGACCGACTGAGTGTCAAATCCTGTGATCAGTCGGTTCTGACGCGGCTGCAGCTTGTTGAAGTTGTGCATTTTGCCTGCATATTGAAGGAGAGTTTTATTTATGAAGAAGGAATTGTGCTATATTTTGCTGGAAAACTCCGTATTTTACAGGCCCTGTATAAGAAACTTTTTTGTTTGTTTTTGGAACAGTAAAGAAAACGACGCGCAGTTTACACGGACACACTGCACTAAAAAGTCATGTGCGGAACTGGAAACGAAACTGGCGCTGAAGTCCTCGTCTTTTTCGGGCTGCATTTCTGTGAAAAAGGTGCGAAACCAACTGGCCCGTCAACTCGCCGTCATAAAGCAAATAGCACCGCCAACATAGGGCGGGCTCGGAAGCTGAACGACGGAGTTTCAGTGAATGTGTAGTTGCGTTACCAAAACTAAAATCAGGAAACGGTACTTCTCTGTAGGATGTCAAATGACATCGCGTGAAACAGACACGCTGGCCAAACAATCACACATTTAGAGATTCGCCGGGATTTCTCAATCCACATGGCAACCTTGTGAAGTAGAACCGACATTTGAGCTATTCGGTCATTCCAGCTCCTATAGGTGGCGCGGCGGCAGTGCGACATGGCGGGCGAGGCGGTGATGGCGCCGATGCCATAGCGTGCAAAGCGGCTTCTTGACGTTGTGGCACCTTTGGTGTGATCTTTAGAGTCTAGATAAGCAGCAGTAAATGATCCTTGGTTATTAATAAGATCCTGTGATTGAGTTTGGCTGCATTACAGGCTGAAAATAAATTTTTATCGATATGAGCATGGAATCGCTAGTTCGCAAGTGCCGCGCGCGCGAAAACCCCGTCGGCGTTGAAACTTGCGAACTCAGCATGGTGAAGTGCGACGAACACTTTAAACTGTAATTTTTAGCGCGTTCACATTCTTCTTCTTTCGGCACTCACCCGAAAGCGCAAATAAGCTACTTTAATGACCCAGGCAGTCTCACTCTATATATCGCGCCTACACGAGTGCGGTCCTTACTCGCGTAAATACGGTATGTGTATTTATTGCATGCTGATCTTCTAAGGACACAACTGAAAAAATAAATCAGCAGTTGGTAACACTGGCCACGGTCCGCAGCATAATATTACAACACTTACCAATTACAACAGTGATCAAAATCAATTTTTTAATGTTGGACTGCATCAAACAAGCCAGAAACGTCAAAATCCTTGAGCCCGCAATTTCGACGCGTGTTTATCTGCTTGTTTACGTAAACAGAAAAGTTTTACCAGTGGTCTATATTTTCTCACGGAGGAATTCTGTTCGATGTTCCTGAACGTGGGCGGAGCTTTCCTGCCGATTTAATTGTATCCGATTATAGTCCGTCTGCAGCGTACGTTGGTCACATATGCGGTAATAAAAGAGGCAATGTAGCTGTTGCTTAAAGCGGCAGCCATCGGGCCATTCGAGCTTTATAATACAGTCGAAATTAGCGTTCATAATGTGTTTTTGACTAGCGGGGGAAAACGCTGTGATCGAGTGAGCAGACGACAGTTGCCCAGAAGCGTTTGCAATTATTCATCCACTTTACGCATTACATCCGGGGAATGAAGGCACAATTTTTAAGTTCTTGCCATTCATATCACCCTTTAGCAATCACGTTGTGGCCAGAAAGCCGTGTTTAATCTAGACCAGAATTGACTGAAGCGTGATGAAAAATCTGTTTACTGCAAACGTCCGCCTTAAAATATAACCAATATACTGCACATCAGCTAAGTTTTTAAGCTCTGCACTGCTTTCATGCAGCTGTAATAGGCTACGCTGGTAGCATGAACAAAACTCCTGGCGTCAACAGCGTACGTCGCTGATTAACAGACGGGTCAATGGGCTGAAACTCGTTACCAACCTGCAGAATGAACTTAATCTCTGCTTTTTGAACTCTTTACATGTTGGCAGAAACAGCATGTTTGCTATTTGGAATGTCCGAAGATTGTAGAATAACAGAATATGCTCATTTTTGACGCGCATCTCTGGCTCCAAACCACTGCGATTGCACGCGCCGCGCAGAGCGATCACCGGCTCGCCGCTTCAGGAAGCGGCCGCGTGGCGCCGCCACCGTCGCTGGAACGACCGAATAGTTGTTATAGCATCATGGAAAAAATAGCGCACTCAGGACAACGGACAAGGAACACGAAACAACACAAGCGCTTGTTTGGTCTTCTTTGTCCGTTATCCTGAGTGCGCTATTTGTTCCATGATGGTAACCTTACTTTCACAGTTTTTTAGGTCACTAATTTTTATTAAAAAAATTCGGTTGCACTCTTTATCGTGCGCTTGGATCTCGATATGTTCTTTTCCCTATTGGTTGATGATTCAGCTACCCCTGCCTTGCGCTACGCAAGTAATTCTGTACATCTAGAAGACCGCCAAAGGTGACTTCGTGCCCTAGGTTCTGTGACGCAAACTGCGCGCGAAATTAATCAAAGCAACGGCGACGATTTCGCTCCGACAGGTGCTCAGGAGGTTTTCATCGAGGCAATCAGTATTCTGCCGCATTTTACGTTACGTTACGTTAAAGGACCGAAAACTACGTCCTTTTGAGATTGTACTGCGTCTACGTGTGTCAACCGCTTTAGCAGCGGGAGCTTACGTAGGCTTTGAGCGGGCTCTCTCGCGAAGCGGAAACACACCACCAGAGGGCGCGATAACTGAGACTGATAGAAAATTGACAAGCAAATATCTGGACAGCAGTAGGGGGCAAATCAGCAGTCATTGGTTAAGAAAAAGGTTAAAGAAACAGAGAGAGCTCTGTGGAAAACAGGGATGCTTAAGAAATTGGCACTGGGAATTTACAGGATCGTTAAACAGGAAATTGCCAGAGAAAACATCTATGATAATTGTAGGGGAAGCTCTTTGTTGTTTGAGGCCAGGACGGGAGTTTTGCGGACTAAGACGTATAGAGTCAGGTACCAGGAGATAGACACGTCGTGCGTTGCGTGCGGAGAGGAGGAGGAAACGGCTGAACCCTTGATACTTTTCTGTAAAGGGCTTCACCCTACAGTGGAAAGCAGCGGGGCTGATTTATCAAAGGCATTGGGGTTTAAAGACAGTGAAGGAAACGTAGATTTTAAGCGGGTAGAAATAACAAAGCGAAGGTTATCTGGTTGGTGGCTAAAATCAAGACAAGAGTAAAATTTCACAAGTCATGGCTAGGTGGCTTGAGCCACCGCCCGATTTAAAGGGTTCAGCCTTATCCATCCATCCATCCACGCGTCCATCCATCCATCCATCCATCCATCCGTCCGTCCGTCCGTCCGTCCGTCCGTCCGTCCGTCCATCCGTCCATCCATCCATCCATCCATCCATCCATCCATCCATCCATCCATCCATCCATCCATCCGTCCGTCCGTCCGTCCGATCCATCCATCCATCCATCCATCCATCCATCCATCCATCCATCCATCCATCCATCCATCCATCCATCCATCCATCCATCCATCCATCCATCCATCCATCCATCCATCCATCCATCCATCCATCCATCCATCCATCCATCCATCCATCCATCCGTCCGTCCGTCCGTCCATCCATCCATCCATCCATCCATCCATCCATCCATCCATCCATCCATCCATCCATCCATCCATCCATCCATCCATCCATCCATCCATCCATCCATCCATCCATCCATCCATCCATCCATCCATCCATCCATCCATCCATCCATCCGCCGTCCGTCCTACACTGGCTGTTTGCACAAGTCAACAACAGGCGGTGTTCTACTTCCCACTCCGTACCGAGCAGTACAGAGCTCGACTGACGTCAAGAGTGCCTCAAACGAAATCCTTACCCTCTTTGACGTTTTCTTCGAAGATGTCCACGTACTCGTCCCTGTCGGAGCGCGTGTGCTCGTGGAAGAAGCCGGCAGCGTGCATCAACTCGTGCACAATTGTGCTCCTGTCGTAGCAGCCGGCGCCCAGAGACAGCTTCTGCCTCCCACCCTGGCGGCCGATAAACGAGGAGCAGCTGCGTACCGTATAGTTAAGAGCGGCTGTTGCTCACAAGCACTCTCCCATTTGCCGTCGCCTTGGCAACGAAGGAAAGCTAATGTTTTCTTCACATTTGCAGCGAGTATTAGGCTTTCGTATTATGCTTGGGTAAAATGTTGACCTAGTCGGTGGTGTATACCCGTATTGTGATAGAGCTTCGAAACGTGGTGAAAACGATGCTCAGTGGAAACGGGCAACAGAGCAGAGGCTGAGTTGTACACTGGGTGTTGATCCTCCTTCATAATATATGTACTGCTTATCTAAGTAAGAAGAAATATATATCCATAAATTGTAAAAAAAAAACGCTTGCTTCTTATGTTCCGCCTTGCGTACTGCATCCTACGGACAAGGTCTGGGCTGGGATACGTTAAATGGAACGTGGTTTTTGGAATGCCAGCCATGCGCTGGACAAGCTTCAGAATGGCAGAGTGAGTAATATAACTTTGAAACTTGGAAAGAATCCACCTTGGCGCAAGTAAAACCACACACACAAAGGAAAGACAAGGAGACAACGGACAGGTCTTTCTTTTGTGTCTTTCCTTTGTGTGTGTGGTTTTACTTGCTCCAAGGTGGATTCGTTCCAAGTTTCAAAGATGCTTAACCAACTTGCCCAGCAACATGCCTTACTGAAGTATATAACTTTGCACATCAAAATTAAGCCTTTTAAGTAACTTAAATAATTATTGTAATTTAATGAAGTTAACCTTTAAATGAACTCTCGTGAATTTTAGTAAGAAATCAGTACCATTTGTGCCAAATTTTGCATGTACCATATGTCACTATTTTTGGTGTCCAAAGATACGACGATGTATCGCACATGACGTTATTTTGACCGTTTGATGTTTACGGTAATATCTAAAACATGGTCAGCTATAGTGACCAGAAATATTCACAGGTTGCAAAGGATAAAATAATAGGCGTTCAGCCGTGACATATATACAGGGTGTCCCAGCTAACTTAAGCCACAGTTTAAAAATACGCCGCGGCACTCTAAGACGACGCGACCAAATGCACGCTGCTGGCTATTGTATGGAGCAGGTCACACTATTTTTGTATTGTGCTTAACTGCATAATTAGTCGAGATTAAATAACCAACTTCGCAAGCAACGAAGATAAGCGAAAAAGTCCAATGAGAGAGTTGTAGAACGGTCCGCGAAAAGTCCAACAAATTCTGGCTCTCCAGCTATTACGTATCGGCTTTTCTTCGCTCTCTGCAGATGCCCGCGAAATACAAAAAAATACCACGTGACATGCCCGCTTGCGCGCCGCGATTGCAGCGCTCTCAAACGTTCCGTGTAGGAACGAACAGGTCATTTAGCCCGATGTGCTGCCACTTAAGAGGTGACAGGGCAGCGACGCAGCAGCAGGCTGTGTGATGTAGGCCAACGGTATGCTTCTCTTGCGGCGCTTGATAGCGACAAGCAGACAGTGTCCTTATCGCTTGCGCTCGCGTAAATCGCACTGCCAGCTGCGTCGCAGCATTGTCACCTTGTTAAGCAGCAGCACATCGGGCTAAATGATATGGTCGTTCCTACACAGAACGTTTGAGAGCAGTGCAATCGCGGCGCGCAAGAGGCGCATGTGACGTGGTATTTTTTGTATTTCGCGGGCATCTGCAGAGAGCGAAGAAAAGCCGATACGTAATAGCTGGAAAGTTAGAAACTGTTCAGTTGGACGTTTCGCGGACCGTTCTACAACTCTCTCATTGGACTTTTTCGCCTATCTTCATTGCTCGCGAAGTTGGTTAATTAATCTCGACTAATTATGCAGTTAAGCACAATACAAAAAAATAGTGTAAGCTGCTCCATACAATAGCCAGAAACATGCATTTGGTCGCGTCGTCTTAGAGTGCCGCGGCTTATTTTTAAACCCTGGTTAAAGTTAGCTGGGACACCCTGTATAAGCTGATTACCGCAGTAAAGCTTCTTCACTTACACGTGCATCTTAGCTGTCATGGCGCATATTAGATGCTGCCCCATCCATGGTTAAAAAAAGTTCAGCAATGTTGTATGCAAGGTACTAACACGCTACCTGGAAACTGGAACCTTGATCCGGAGTTCCCGGGTTCGAACCCGACCGCGGCGGCTGCGTTTTTATGCAGGAAAAACGCCAAGGCGCCCGTGTGCTGTGCGATGTCAGTGCACGTTAAAGATCCCCAGGTGGTCGAAATTATTCCGGAGCCCTCCACTACGGCACCTCCTTCTTCCTTTCTTCTTTCCCTCCCTTCCCTTATCCCTTCCCTTACGGCGCGGTTCAGGTGTCCAACGATATATGAGACAGATACTGCGCCATTTCCTTTCCCCCAAAACCAATTATTATATTTATTACTCTGTATAGGCATTTCGTTGAATGCATGCGTCACAGAAGCGGCATTGCGCTCGCGCCATACAAAGTTGCCAGCCTGAAGCCAGGCCACGGACGGAAGTAACGGAAAGCTACGAGAACAATACTGCCACGGTCGAAGCTGTTCTTGGGAACGCCCACGAGGAATCCTCCATCAAGTTCACGACATGTTTTCTCAGTCTAGCATAAAGTACTCTTTTTCATTAAGGTACGCAGAGTTTCACTGCTAAGCGAGTGCGTTTACTTCTCTCGTTAGTTACATGTGTTGCTACTGGCGCACAGCTCAACGCCGTCGTCAGGTCCATTGCTAAACAGAGTCGCCCTCCCCCATCGATCTTCCGCAGCACTCAGCCAGCACCATCCGCGGCTATACGTACAACAATAAATCCCCCGTCCTTCTTTCGCCACCTAGCTACGCGTTTTGCCTCGCTGCCTTTCGAATGCCTTGGAATCCATTCTTTACCCGAACAGACCAGCTGTTAATCGTTCCCTCCGCATTGCATACCACACCAACCTCCTCCGTTAAATCTCAGCTAGATATAACTATAGCTCTCGCTCCATGTCTGTTCGAAACTTCTATTTCTCCCACTTAACACTAGCGCAACAAATCTCGCTAAAAATTTCGCCTGTTTTCTCCTCTTCTCATTAAACTCGGGGAAACTTTCAGAAAAAGATAGCATAAGGAAGCTTTCTCGTTACTCTCAAAGGATTGAACTGACAGACAATTGCTGGCAGGATAGATGAACCGTACTCTTCATCCGTGTTTGTAAGTCGCGCGAAATGAACTCGTCTATTTTTATTGCCTTCCCAGTTCCTCTACCGTACTCCGGATCGATTTGGACTGATTACTCTGGATAGCTGCTCTAAGGTTCTGAAAACTGGCCCCGAGGAATAAAAAGACGTAGTAGAGCCTAACTGTCTCACTTCTTGTAGGACACCTCAACCGCTCTGGGAAGGAATTGGTTGTAACCCGTATACGGCGATGTGACTTGTAACACGGCGATGTGAATGCGGCTTAAGGGGATCAAGGATGCCCGTGCGTCGAGCTATGCTATGAATAAAGTGTGTGTGAAGAGTCCGTGGCGTAATCGTTGTTGCTTTTTTTGAACAAAACGTCTGGGCATAGATCTACTAATGTTTTCGGGCAGCATGCTTACAGGCAGTGTCCCTAGTATGTGCTCACTGTGTTCAACCGCCGCATGTTTGCAGCTCGCACCTCCCGGCTATGTGTAGCAGCGTGAGAGAGGCGTGTGCAAAGCGTTTGGTGCGCGTCCGACCTGCTGACGACCAAGGTAGATCGAGGCACACACTAAACAAATTCTCACCCATAAGGGTGCAAATCAGCTGTCCCCAGACGAACATCCTTTTGGGTGCTAAAAAGGGTGCAATGATCACCACCCTTCAGGAAGGGTGCACAGCATGAAAGTTTAGAGGGCGCGCATCAATCCAAGGTTTTTGCTTCATGGGTGAATCAATGTGGAGCACCCTTCCAACATGCATTCGTAGAGGTGTTACGGAATAATAGTACCCTTTAATGAGGGTGCAACCATTACATTCTCTAAAGTATCATTAAGTGCACCCTTCCTTAAGGGTGCTGATCTCTGCACCATTTTTTAGCACCCAACAATTGGAAATGGGTGTTCGTCTGGGGACACCTGATTTACACCCTTAAGGGTGAGAATTTGTTTAGTGTGCACGTGCGGGAGGCAGTCACGGGGTCGCGGATCGACCGAAGTTACACTGTAGCGGTTGGACTTGCGAGTAACAGCTCTCGCTGTAAAAGTGCGTATACTACTCAGCTTTTCCGTGCAACCACCCGGCTCCTTCAGAGCTTGGAATAAAGGTTCATTTTCGTACGCCACGGTGATGCAACCACTAGAAGTTAGCCGAGTGCCCGCCGCGGCAATAGCACAAAGCACTTTCCTCAAACGCAATGGACCATCGTTCTTACACTGGTCCCCTGTAGATTAGAGAGGTAGTCGGCGTCCTGCTTCCTGCGGTTCACGAAGCGCAGGCAGCTGACGGCTTCAATCGATGCCATCGCTCTTCGAATGGCGCCTGCTTCTCCGGCTGCCGATAAAAAAGATGCGAAACGCGTTAATGGCTCGCTGCCTGCATTTTGGAGGAAAAGCACTCGTCAAGACCGGTCTGTAACGTCTTCATATTTTACCTTAAATGCGAATATATATAATTTGATTGCTATGTGTATGCTGGCCGCAGTCAATAGCTGCTAACGAGCAGAGACATGACTACCAATAGAGCGCAAGGGATGCAACCAACACATAGCTGGCACTGTGGCAAGAAAATGTTGGGAGAATGGGGCAAAAGTAAAAAGGGTTCCTTGTTTTCTTGTCACATGATCATAAAAAAAATTGGCGGTGGTTTAGCTCTGGTTAATCCTGGAGTGACGCGGTAGCTACAGCTGGCTGAGTGGAACTTGGTCACGTGACCAACCACATGACGAATCATGGCGCCGCGCCGCCGGCAGCTGCTTCACACCCCGTGACCAACCACGTGACAGCGTGGCGGCGCCGCCACGCTGAAGGCTCGAAATGCTACCGTAATGTAGCTATCGCAACAAAAATTGGCAGTGACTTAGCTCGACTATGTCGGGATATACGTAGCGAAAGCTAAGTCAAAGCTTGGTTAGCCTTGGTTAATCTTGTTTGCAAGTCCAGGTTAGTCTGGTTGTCTGGCTAGTTGTTGCATTAAAGACGAGACATTGTTTAGAGAAACACTTTATGGCATATTCTCTTCTTCTAGTTTTCCTCTCTCCTCTGGCGTCACGCCAGAAGGTGGCGCCGCGGCTGGTCACGTGGTCCGTCACGCGGTTTGTCACGTGACCAGTCACGTGGTTGGTCACGTGGTGCGGTGCGACCACGGTGGGACTGCGAGTTCGTGGCCAATGTAGCTTTCGCTACAAAACACAGGGTGTGTTGTGTTTTCTTGCGCACTATCTTTCACGCTGTGTCGGTAATCCTGTCCCACTGACTCGCCCAAAGCTCTGTCTTAACGGCCTCAGCGTGCGTTTCTGCGCCTTCTGTGACTTTCATCCTGCCTGACTTCATACACGTTCTCAAATAATACTTCCTCCTATCACCGCAGCTCACTCACCTGAACTTTTGTGGATGGAGTAAGGGATGACACCGTTAGGCCAAAGCTTCGCCTTTTCGGGAACCGTTGCCCTCTGCACAAATGAACAAACTGTAATAAGCTTTTGTAATGGACGCCATGAGAATTTGGCTAGCTAAGGGTGGAGCCTGGGGGATCAACGATGCCACACCCAAACTGGGCAAGGTTGAGAACGAGATTTAGCAGCACAATCACAGCGGCAACAAGATTCACACCTCTGCAAAGACTCGCCAATGTTATGCAACCAGCGCACGCGTGAGCGCAATCACTCCTGGCATAGCAGTTGCAGGACTATCATTTCAAAATTTAAGAAAACTTCAAAGTTCAAGAGCACAGATGGTGGTACGGAGAGGGAAGTTCGATAATTGTGTATAGATCCCTCGCACACAACATCGATATCATGGACTTAGGACTGCACGTAGGCGCGCCTGCAGAGGCAAAGAAACGATAATAAAAATGTCGTCTTTTTCTGTTTTCGCATTTCTTTGCTCTTAGGTTTGTTTATGATAGAGGCGAAATGGCAGAACGCCGTTATACTGTTGTGCTCGAACTGCGGTGGACGTTAGGTGGTTAAGATAAACACTGAAACGGTCCAGTGAAATGGGTCTCAGTGCACAGCGCTGATTTTCAGCCTAAAATACAGGTAATCATATTACACTATTCGACCTAAGATTAAAGCGGTCGAACACTGCGCATAATTTGATCTCTTGTAAGGTTTTGTAAATGGCAGCCTTCAAATCTTCATCATTTTTCTTTTAGCTGAAGCACTACGTTCAACAATTACCAGCGCGACATTTTGAACTAAACAGTGAATAAGTTAGTATAGAGTTGGAGTGACACTCAGCCTTTAAGCAAACCTCCTGGTTGTGTTTGAATGCTGCTCTACGAACCGTTCGCGATATCTGCTTTTTATTTTATTCATGAAACTATCCACCTGAGTTGCAAAAAAAAAATCAGTGCGTACGTCATTCAATCATCATTTAGAGGCAGCCTGGTGCATACGGGTATCATGAACGTCAGTACTGTTCGTGATTCATTTTATCTTTTCTCAAAAGAAAGAGAAGGAAATAACAGAGAAAAAAAAGAAAGTAAGCAAGATACAAGAGAGGCAGAAAAAGAAATAAAATAAATATATAAAGAAAGGAAGCGAGAAAGAAAGATAGAAGGAAAGGCATAACGGAGGAAAGATAGAAGGAAAGGAGGAACAAAGAGAGAAAGAAATGATTCTTAGCTGCTTTGTGTACAATCAGCAACCCGATCTGGCACGAATAGCTTGAAAACAACGGCTAGGGTTTTTATGTTGCGAGCTTAAGTCAATTCGTGGAGTTGTAGCTGCCATCACTATTTTAATTTTGCGCCATTTTATTTCTCTTCTGTGTTAGCGCGCGATTTAGCGGTGGGCGCATCTGACTCACGTCCGCGCATCGACATGCGAAGCACTGCTAAACTCCTGGCGTGTAAAAAGTGAGGTGCCTTACGTCTTCCGAGTTCCCTTCGGGCAGCTGAATATCTCCTTCGAATAGCCCCTCTTCTTCCAAGATGCGGTTGCCTGCGTCAAAAGCGGAAAAGTTTTCACCGAAAGGGCGTCCTAAGTTTCTTTCCTTCCGAGGCGTCCGAGTCAGCAGTACGCATTTAAAGAGCCCTTCTGACCTTGAGTTGCATAAATACTGAAACGCAAGCACCTTCCTTGCATGCGTTCAATCTCTTAACAGCATTGGTGACCCGCCGCGGTGGCTCAGTGGTTAGGGCGCTCGACTACTGATCCGGAGTTCCCGGGTTCGAACCCGACCGCGGCGGCTGCGTTTTTATGGAGGCAAAACGCTAAGGCACCCGTGTGCTGTGCGATGTCTGTGCACGTTAAAGATCCCCAGGTGGTCGAAATTATTCCGGAGCCCTCCACTACGGTCCCTCCTTCTTCCTTTCTTCTTTCCCTCCCTCCCTTATCCCTTCCCTTACGGCGCGGTTCAGGTGTCCAACGATATATGAGACAGATACTGCGCCATTTCCTTTCCCCCAAAAAAACCAATTATTAACAGCATTGGAATATTACCTTGTCAACAGGCACAGCGAATTGCGCGTTTATTTCGCATTAAAAGCAGTCGCATATCTTCGTCAGACATGAGCAAATGTCCAGTTTGCCACTGCTAGTCAAACTAAAACAGAGATACTTTTTACTGTGAAAGCAGTACTGGTGTATTCTCTGCCTGTAATGCCCTGGCGTGTATTTTTTGCCAATGTTGTTTTCGCTTTGCGCTGATATGTCTTTTAGACACCTATAGCATTTAAGGAGCTCCACATCTGTAGTCGCGGAATTCCTGTCCCCGTATTATACAGTCTCTGGCATCAAGAGGTTTCATTTGTTTAAACAGAAGTAATATGTTAAAGCATCTTTTTTTCTGGCTTGATTACATGGTGCCTTATCGTGAAAGAATGCACCAGTCTTCAGTATCAAGAGTGCAAACACTTTTTATACGCTTAGCTGCAACACCCTGTGCATTACCGTAGGGGAACATGTTACCTGTGTCCGGCTGATGAGCTGAGGGAGCTGCGAGCACCTGCCGCGCCACTGACGACAGAAGGAGGACCCAAACCCACGATGCTGCCTGGAAAAGCATGTTGCCAATTATGGGCTGTGGTCTCTGAAGAATTAACTCTATTCCTCGTGCTGGCACTGCGCTATAGGATCGTCCTTGCAAGCACCTGGACGCCTTCCAGCAAGGGCGGCATTTATATACGTCACCCAAGTTCGTACGATCGCCGTCTAATTCACGGTGTTTTTGTTTTTCGTGAGTTCAGCGACCGCGATTATTGGCAGAACAATGGGGCCTTATGCCGTTCACCTCGTAAGTGCGATGTGCAGTGGGTAGAAGTCGCTGTCTGTTATCGACAGTTGTATAACGGACAGTGCAGTGACATGTCGAGTCATTCATACCGGATGACACTATCTTCTATGATAAACGGTCCGGGTATATGACAATGAAATGAACAAATATATAGAAAGATATCTGCACATACGCCGCAAAGCAGCTTTGCCTGGGGGTTCTTCATCTAATGAACTTGAAGCAAGCTGATATGAGACGCAGCATGCTGAGCGGACAGTTAGAAATATGCCACGTTGTCCTCAATGCTAAAGGGCGTAGACTCTTGATAAACGGGTTTTCTGCCGCAACTGAATAAGAAGTTAATTGTTTCTTGCTTGCGTGAGCAACGGACGAACTTGCCTTGAATTGCACCCAAATGAAGGAGCTTTACTTTTTTCGACAATGTGTACCTAAGTGATGCTATGAGAAGATGCTACAACAAAGGTAGTGGATGGTGCATGAAAAAAGCTTCACGAAAATCCGAGACAGAAAACTTCCGTGATATTGAAATAAAATGATTTAAAGCTGGACCAACGTTACCAATTTATTCTGTTCTGATGAGGAGCCCAGTTCCAAGCAATCAGTCAAGTCAGACTTTCACGAAATGAGGAATGTCAGTGCTCGCATCTTTTCTCGGTTGTTACACTGTACCGTTCTGGTTATGTAGTGCTGATGGGAAAAGAGGGTAGAGGGCGCTGCTCAGCTGTGCCGTGCGACTGTCTTTTTGACTGTACTGTCAGCTTCCACTTCGTCGAACATGATGTCGCGAATGAATGTTCCTCGAAACTTTTCCGGACAATGTACATGTTATGATCGTAGTGTGAATGTGCAGTCTCTTAGCTAGATCACGCCTGTAATGTGCAAGAAAAGGAAAAAAAATAACGGTAGTGGACTAGTGTTGCAGGTTCTACATGCGATGAAAAAAAAATCACAGTAACATTAAATGTGCATTCCATAAAATATAACGCAGTGTTCTAAACCGAATATTTTCATAGCAGTGATATATGCTTTTTGTGCGTAGGCAGTAACAGCGTAGTCAGAAACTCTAGCTCCGGGAATCGCTGTTTATTCCCTCCTAGGATAGAGCCTGTGCTGATTCAAAATTACTACTATTATAGCAAAGCCGGGAGTACGGGGAATACGCGTCCTGGTTATTGCCTACCAAGTTTACAGCAGTAGCTCACACATGCTAGCGGTAAAACTACACTTTGAGTTAACAAACATAACCGCGAAATTCGTTGTATCGTTATATTAATGTTTTTCATGCTGCAGATTCCATATTAACCCATTTAAGGTAGCACTTACATATAATTGCAAGTATATTTTTCAGCATTGCACGCTACTGCATTCGTGGTGTACTTTGCCTATGCCTATAATTTCAGCCAAGGTTTTCAAGAAAACCTTGGATGAAATTATAAAGAAAGTACAAGGCTTTTCTGCAGAGGACATGTGTTAGTGAACGTTCAGCAGCGTTGCCTTGTGTATGTTTCCCATAAAATTGAGTCCCAGGTTGCTTTCTCGTGACGAACCTTATTTTTATGCAACTTATGGATTCAGGATTAGTGCAGGCCCATCTAGATTTTATATATAATAGTATATGTTTTTCTTGACTGAATATAAATAAAAGTACGTAATAGAGTCACTTCGGATGTTTGTGAACATCAGAAATTGGGGATCCCTTGCACCTTATGCCTTCATCGCAATGACACGCCTTTAAAAATAATGGCCTCATAAGTTTAAAACCGCAAAAGCAGCAAACCTAGAAAGAAACCCGGCTGCAGGCAGTGTTTCACAAGACGCAGAATTGCCGCCACAAACATTATCGACATTGGCGTAACTCCCGCATTCGGGTCAAGAGTCTAAAGTTTGGACATGCTTGTATTTTCTCACAGCTGACCAAAATTTCTTTGCCTAACAAGCACTGAGCAAGTACCGAAGAAGGCTAATGTTTGCTACGGCACACACGCTTAGTGGTTTGTGAAAGCAGCTCAGAACTGAACCGATGAAATGCAAAATTTTGAACCGTTTTGCACTTTGAGAAACAGCCTTACATCTGCCATACTAAGTATAAATGCTGAGACACGGGATAACTTGCACTGAAAGCTCATTTAAAACAAACAAACAAACAATTGAGTTAGGCCTAATAGCACCAAAAGTGGACTCTAGAGGTTCTGGGAATTAGAGATGCTTTTTCGTAAGTCTGTATGCGATCCAAATGCACTGCGTCATTACGAGCTTGTTCCCAAATATTTTTTGGTCACATAAAATTATTCAAGCCTAGTGGTATAGTAATAAGTGGCGTGCCTGACGCCAACACTGCGTTCTCAGTAGACATGGAAGACATCAATCATTCACTGCCCCATGATGAATTTCTCTCGACAGTACGAAAACTTACGGGGGGATGTGGCATTGTGGGTCGCTGAAGAAAGACGGTTGCCTCAGTGTCGATCTCTTTCTTCTGTCGATGATGCTGTCTGTATGTTGTCTCAGATATTATCGAGCTGAATGGTTCCACATTCTTAAGCTTGAGCATTGCTCGCGTGGTCTGCTGTGGAAACTTCTACAGTTGAAGTACTCGCTTCGACACCTTCTTGGCGACGCACGGATGATTCTAGGTTTCAGTTTCATAAACAGGCAGTTAGTTTTTTGAAGCATTTTATTCAAGCACCAGCTCATTAGCCTTCTTGCCTGCTGTGTTTGAAGGGAAATTTGTGCATGTTCAAGCGCAGAACAACCATCTTTGTACTTACCGTGGACAGTATTCCATTTTAGTACATGGAGTTAATAACCCTCGACCAAGTTCACAAAGACGCCGTACAAAGACGCTCGTAAAAAGACGCCGTTATCATTTGGGCCTTCTCGTATGAAGCTGATTACGAAAGGAAGGGCGGGTATGAGTTTTTTTTTAAAGTGCAGCGGCGCCAAAGGTGTGGACGAAATGAGAGCACCGTAAAGTAAAGACACACAGCTTCAGTATCATGTGGGAGCCGCCACGGTGGCTGAGTGGTTATGGCGCCCGGCTGCTGGCCCGAAAGACGCGGGTTCGATCCCGGCTGCGGCGGTTGAATTTCGATGGAGGCGAAATTCCAGAGGCCCGTGTGCTGTGCGATGTCAGTGCACGTTAAAGAACCCCAGGTGGTCGCAATTTCCTGAGCCCTCCACTACGACGTCCCTCATAGCCTGAGTCGCTTTGGGACGTTAAACCCCCATAAACCAAACCAAACCAGTATCATGTGGGAAAATTGACGGCTTGGTGACGAACAATCTTAATTTTTTCATGTGGTACTCTTCACTAATCTCTCTTGTAAGTCGGGCAGCAGTGTGCTTGAAGAATGCATCACCATGGTGAAACGGGGGATGGCAAGGTTCGCACTTTCGGCAATGGTCAGCTAGATTAGTTGACAGTGTTAAAACTTAAGAATTTCAAACGTACTAATACACCGCCCCGTCTCGACACTGTATACTTGACCGCAGGAAGGCGGAAATTTGTAAGCGATACCCTCAGACCATGGTGCGAACTTTGTCTCGTGCTTAATCAAGCTCCGTCACTATGGGGAACCTGCGCTGCCAAGGTAGCACTGCAATTGTTCCATTCGGTGACTCAAAACTGCTTTTGTCAGCCGCTTGGGCCGCTGCAAACGCGAGAACACATTCTGCGCGATTAGATACCCGCGTTTGGCTGACAGCATTCATTGCCTAGCTTCTCTCGGCGTAGCCCAGATAGCTGACGTGCGGAACGTGCGCCTTCGACAGAGCGCGGAGGCTCACGCCAATAAGCGCCTGAAGGTGGCGCGGAATAGTACTAAGACTACTGCCCAAAACTGCTTGCTCTTCTCGCTAGGCAGTGTGTTATGGCGCTGCAATCGGCACCGCAAACTTCAGCGCAAGTTCCCTATAGAACGAAACGACTTACCCTCTTGAAGCGTCTTTGCCGAGAATAAGATGTTTAAACTGTGCACTTTCGTGTTATTCGCACCCGTTTTAAGTCCTTCCAGGTTCAAATCTTAGAGCAAGCGCAGTGCTATAGTTTTAGCGAGGCAGAAACGAAGTTCTTATCTGTTTTATCAGGAACTCCGGGTGCAGCCAGAGCTGACACATTTCTTTCGGTAGCAACGATTTCCACGTCATCCTGAGCCATTTCATCCCATTTTATTTTTTAAAATCAAGCAGCGATAAAAACCATCATCTTACTAACAACTTTCAGTGCTGCAGTACACGGGGAATGAAGCTTAACACTAATATGACCCCTTCGCTGCTCTTGTCAAAAAGCTCCGCTATACCTTACATAGCAGTTAGGTTCATCACGGCTGCAGGAAGAGACAAACGATAACTACTTTGGTGTCACTACTTTGTCATGAAATTTACATACAGATAACATTTGCTCTTACGCATCCTGTAAATTATATTTCTTATACAAAATCCAGCACCTAGCGTGAAACTACTTGCTCACAATTCACTACCTGGACCGAAAATTGAACATGCATTCGTTGTTTGGAATTCGTTAACTAAACACACTATTGCCGATCTCAAAAAGGTAGAGAAGAAGACTGTAAGGTTTATTTACCGAAAATTTTTCTCCGTATCACTCACTTTATGAAATAATGCAGGCTAATGACATTCAGTGTCTCGAACAAGAAAGGCAAAATAAACGTTGACGATTTATTTTCTTTCTTTGGAATAAAATTTAGCTATTAACTCTTCACCCTATCTGTTGTTGTCTACAACGTCGAGGCGCATTCGCCATCATTATCCTAATTAAGGACACCGTGTTTTGCAAGAACATATTTATTCGTTTTAATGGTTTTCTCGCGCTCCAACCGACTGCAATTAATTTTTTTCCCTCTCACCACACTTTAGTGATTTCTGAACTATGTTTATAATTATTGGGTTAACCTTGTTACTCGCCACTCACCACGCTTGGACCGGTGCAAGGTTTTCAGTGTTGAATAGTAAGATAAAATAAATAAAAATACTTCAAAACCATCTGCTCCGGAGCCTCACACGCCCTGGCCTATAAACGGCGTAAACAAGCAACTCACCCCAAGTCATTAAAAAACTAGCATCGCTAACGTTAATCAGACCACCTTGAATACACGTCAGCTATCTATAGAATCCATCGCAAGCATACCTCGCCGCTAACGTCACAGCCATTCCAAACTTCCCTGCGCGATTCATCACCTCGACCTACTCAAAACAATTCAGTGTCATTCACTACAAAAAAAGAAACCCCCGCATCGCGCCTCCTCGTATTTCGTTTGTGCTTTCTTCACTCGTTTTATTATCGTCCACGGTCTAAACACATACTACTAACACGTACTTCTAAAATCTTCCCATTTAAGTCAGAGCCAGTCTTTAACACGCATTCCTTTCCGCCCCTTTAGGCAGTAGTCTTATGGTATCTCCTGTCTGAACACAGTCACAAGGACAAATAGAACAACATACAACGATGAAATAAGAAGTTCAGTTCAAATAACACGTCATCAAACTGAACGAACTGCACTTCTTGGCTTCTTTCTTGCTTTGTATATTTATGTTATCACTATAATTTGTTTGCTGTAGATTTCTTGTATCGATTTCTGAATATTGTTGCAATTTTTGCTTCTTTTGCGCTTGCCTTAGTATGCAATCTGTTTTGCTTTATACTTTTTTGTTTACAGCATGTTCAAGGAATGCTACGAAATGCTATGAAATGCCTCAGGGCCCCAAAGATAAAATACATGAAATGAGCAAAAAAAAATGTCTGACATTTGCTGAAGAGGGTCATTGAAAATTGAAAATTGGTTTTTGGGGAACGGAAATGGCGCAGCATCTGTCTCCCATACCGGCGGACACCTGAACCGCGCCGTAAGGGAGGGATAAAGGAGGGAGTGAAAGAAGAAAGGAAGAAGGAGGTGCCGTAGTGGTTAGGGCTCCCTTTATCTTTGCCAGTATTATTATCGATTGGTGCGAACACCAAGGGATTTGCATTGGGTTCTATTTGTGGGTTTCTCCACGATTACATAATTGCAACTGGTAGGTTGATGTGCTAATTCTTTTAAAATTCTACGAGCTCTTCTTTTTCACCAAAATGCTGTCTGTTATTTAACTGTCAATATTGTTCTCTTGTTTTTATTCATTGATTTTTCAAAATTCACGATTGGTGCTACATTTTTGTCATCATCTTCCATGGAAACTTCTTTGTTTATTCAATTACACCTTGGCCAATCCCCCCGCGTGGGTATGCGCCATATACCTGGGGTGAAGAAGAAG
Source organism: Amblyomma americanum (assembly GCA_030143305.2). NCBI lineage: Eukaryota > Metazoa > Arthropoda > Arachnida > Ixodida > Ixodidae > Amblyomma > Amblyomma americanum. The sequence continues at coordinate 122,628 of JARKHS020009247.1, read as the reverse complement.
AAGAAGAAGTGGAAGGCTCCGGAATAATTTCGACCAACTGGGGATCTTTAACGTGCACTGACATCGCACAGCTCACGGGCGCCTTAGCGTTTTTCCTCCATAAAAACGCAGCCGCCGTGGTCGGGTTCGTACCCGGGAACTCCGGATCAGTAGCCGAGCGCCCTAACCACTGAGCCACCGCGGCGGGTTTGCACATTTTAATAATAATAATAATAATAATAATAATAATAATAATAATAATAATAATAATAATAATAATAATAATAATAATAATAATAATAATAATAATAATAATAATAATAATAATAATAATAACTGGTTTTTGGGGAAGGAAATGGCACATTATCTGTCTCATATATCGTTGGACACCGGAACAGCGCCGTAAGAGAAGGGATAAAGGAGGGAGGGAAAGAAAGCACATTTTGCCGGTTGGAAATTTCGCGTTATTGCTAAGCGCTGTTATTGGTCAACAAGGCGCGCAGTCTATTCATGCACATTTCGCTAGCCGACACAGGAGGCGCTGGCCTCTGATGTCGCAGTTAACCCCTGCTTATAAAAATTCTGCAGATTTGTCGGTGGAAGTTAATATACCAGATATAAGTAGCTGACTTAAGACACCCTGATTATTCTTCAGGGCTTAAAATAGACACGAAAAAGATATTGTGATTTTTTTTTACTTTAAACGACGGCGTTTCAACACTTCCCACATTCAGGTTGTTGGTCGACGTCCTATGCAACCCAAACGAACAGTTATGCTGATGCCTCAGGATATCTAAATACTAAGACACAAAAAGAGGGAAGTCACGGCCAGCCCAGTCGGAAAGGACCAGAAAACTCGCTCGAACTGCATATTATGCAATATTACAATCAATGACTATTGCATGGAACGCCGAGATGCCTGTCATATGCACAGTACTTTATGAGATAACATGAGGCAACCGTCACTTGGCTACGCGCTACCAACACAAGCGTCCAAAAAGCAAGGCTGCACAGTACAGAGCCTCCTCTCGGCGCACAGCAAATGATGGCAGCAGCCAACAGTAGTCAAGTCAAGCCGCTAGGTACATGTAGTGGGATGTAACAATGATAGTCTGGGTTTTCAGATCTATTCTGTACAGTCAGATAAACGTTCTTTGTTAGGGTGACTGCCAACAGGTTGCGCCTATAGCTTCGTTACAGGGCTGACGACATTGTGTGCAAGGGAATTACGGGCAAGCTCATGCGTTATTTATCTTTGAGCGTGAAACGACAGTGCAAAGATGCGCGGCATTATGTGCACAAGCTTGTACGTTGTTGTCACTGCTTACCGATAGGACGTATTGTGCCGCGAATGGCTGCAACTTGCGGGACAAGCAGCGGAAGAGTTGTCTCAAGCCAGTCATGCGAAATTAATAGAGAAAAACGATTTTAAAAGGAGCGCCTGCGTGTTTTATGGTTATAGGCCTTGTATGGCAGCGGAGTGTGTCCGTTTTCGTTCGACTGCTTTACTAACACGAGCGGCGCTTTAACGAGTCTAATACTTGCTAATTTATTGACCTAATAAGTTCCTACGACAGGACTGAGTTAGCAGAACTATAGCTGATGGCCTGAAAGCAACATGCAGTAACAATGTGAACATATGAGGACCGAACAAAATTTGCATATTTAATTATGTGGGAGAGTGAAAATGTTTCCTGACAAACTCAGGCATATTTCAATTAAAATTTTAAAAATTTATAAGGTACCCAGTAATGAGATAATAACTAGTTATTGAAGGAGTTAAGGGTAAGAAGAACTAAAAAAGAAGAATAAGCATTCTGTAACTAGTATGTGGCCATTGATTGCACTTCGGTATTACTATTTATATCAGCCGATAAGTAAGACTGTTTTCCTCACAGTCACGAAAGCACGGCCGCCGCTCTGCTGTGGCAAAGCACGGGAAATTTGTTGCAGAAGGCCCGAATAACATGCTTTATGGCAGACGGCGACGCCCGCATCAACACCCGCCTCGACCGCCCCGACAACGGTGGGGCTGCACGCCCGCACAAACGCTTCGAGCAATGTGCACATGAAGCTGATTTGATAAAGGGGGTGCTGCAGTGAAACTCACGGCCACTTCTTTTAATTGCGCGCAGGCATTGGGGCCACGGAGACGAGGACGACAAAGAAGAAGCTGCTCTTCCCATCGGCGCTGTGCTCCCGGGGCGGCTCGAATGGGTAAGTCCATCTTTATAGCTTTTACGAGCCCTCTTTCAGGGGTCAGTGGCTGACTCATTCAATCAGACCTCTGGCACTGCCCAGCTGCTTAAGAAGACATCAGTGATGACGGCTTGTTTGAAATACGTGACGTAGACGACCACGGACGCATCAGGATGTCAAAGCTATGTGGTTCGGTTGGCATACGTTGCAGTAATTGGCATTGAGCATGTTTTTACGGCATAAGAGCCAGAAAACGGGGAATGCCGCAGCTTTTCACAAAAGTCGCTGACGTTTCAGTGCGACGCGAAACGCAACGATGGGCAGGAAAAAAAAACGATGGGCAGAAAATGAAGATTTGATGTTGGCATGATTAAATGTTTGTAAAATATCCCAAAATCCCCAAATACTAAATATTCATGGCACTAAGTTAAACTCGAGCCGAGTTCTTAACGTTCGCCCACATCATTTTGGGACCATAACGCAAATAAGCATCGCTAAGACTTCGGGATCTGATTTGCGGGCATGGCAGTTGCAGTTGAGTATGTAACCTCAAGGATAAACCTTCCGTTGCTTGTTAGGTGACGATGAAGAAGAAGATGAGGTCATTACTGAAGATGACGAAGAAGGTAAGACATGGTATGGCGCACTTCTTATTGCTCAATACCCTCCGCATTTGAGCCTTGTTCACATGATATGGGTGCCAGCTAGGTCATAGCGGTGCGACAGCCAATGAAGTTGCGGACTGCCTGGCAAAGGCGTCCCTCAATGGCCCCGTGCTACCTATCGTTCCGGCTACAGCGTACATCACAGCAGCGAGGTTTCGAAGACAGAATTTGTTAAGAATGACAACTGGATCTCTTTTAAGATCTGATGATTACCTGCACCTGAGGTATTCGTGGAGCAGGACAATCATGCCATTCACGGCAGCTTGAGGTATCTCTATCAAGGCTCCGCTGCCGGATACCACCCTTAAATTTTTATTTGCACAGGTCTGGGTTGGCGCTTTATCCCGTCTGCGTATTCTGTGGTGAGCACGAAACCATAGACCATTTTTTGTTGTTTTGTCGCCGCTCACCATGATGAGAAGACGTTTTAGAGAAGCCTTACAACAGCTTGGCCTTTGTTTGAGCAGCCCAGTCATATTGTCGTTTGGAGCCACCATACTTGGGCACAGCCACAAGTCTGTTTTTACCGCCGTCCAATTTTTTTTAATGGAATCAAATCGCCTACCTTGGTAACTTTTTTCAATATTTTTCTTCTTACAATTATTATTATCATTAAACCACTCGACTATAAACCTCATTGTCTATCTCGTGCGTGCGTTATGCATTCCCGTTTCATTACGCTGTTCCTTTTTGTTACTTCTTCCTTCTTCAGCATTCATTTTATTTTCCCCCTGGAAATATTTACCTAAGAAACTCTCTGTGCCCCCAATTCTTGTGCCCACAACAACAACAACAACAACAACAACGACGACGACGACGACGACGACGACGACGACGACGACGACGACGACGACGACGACGACGACAACAACAACAACAACAACAACAACAACAACAACAACAACAACAACAACAACAACAACAACAACAACAACAACAACAACAACAACAACAACAACAACTTCTTATTGCTTTGGCTTCTCTTCTGAGTTCAGTCAATATGAGCTAATTCCGGAACTTTCTTTGTTTTTTAGAGACAGAAAGAACTGACCAAGGTAAACTGCTCGTTTCATTCCTGACAGCAGGTAAGTTATTTCAGGGCATTGCATTACATCTTGTATTGTTTGCAGCGAAAACCGTGGTGAAGTAAGTGCTTGAAGCCATATGTAACTCCGTCATGTTTGTGAATTGCGTTGCGTTGTGTTGGCTTTAATGGCTCGTGAAATGCGACATGACGCCTGAGTTACACTGCCGGATGTTCCAGGTTGGGATGTTAGGTTGTCTCCAACTTTCGCAAGGCGCTGCTTGATGGCGCTAGTGCGCCGCAGAAGTCTATCGGCCGTACCACCGAACGCTACAGGACTTCCTTCGAGAGTGCAATGTGTATCCGCGTATCTATATTATTAGGTAATACTTTATGCCAGCAGGCACACCGTCGCGATAAAAAAGAAAAAAAGTCAATCTGCAGTTTCTGACACGGTAGAAACTTTCTGACGGCACTTACTTCTTTGTGAAACTAAAACAGCCTCCCTAAATTTCCGTCTCTGTAATGTGACGCTCGCGACCACTCACCTCGAGCGTTTCTCCTTGCATGCTATTATATCTGTGCTGCTTGCCTGCGGACTTTGCCTGCATGGTTGTTCACTCTCATGAACTTCGCTTCGTCAAGTGCGCTTCAATTGGCACCGGCAACTTTGAACGAAAAAAAAAGGAAATACCAGCCTCTTTTATTGTGTCTGTATTTCTTCACTATAAAATGCCAACCATTATCGTTGCTCTGCAGATAACTAGTACCAACCCACGTTGGATGTAGCTGGACTGACATGTCTAGCTGTAGAAATCCTCGTCATGTGTTTTGAGCCATTGTTACTTGGTCAAGCTTTTTCTTACACTCTAGCTGTAATGGATGTTTGACCTTCAAGCTTGCATTTAGAAAAACAGCTAGTTATGCAAGACTGCAACGTTCGTCAAATACAAAAGCATGTATTTTTTACCAAGCACTCAGATAGAGAGCCAATAAGAGAATTGTAGATGCTATGACTGCAGAACGTCTCATTCCTATTTATCAACCTTCAGGTACATTAGAGCTTAATGTTCAGCTATATGACATCGGTGGAACACTGTGAAAAGTTGAAACCTTGTGTTCCTTGCAGCAATACAGAATAACACATGCAATTTTAGAATTTTACAAGTGCACATTCAGGCTATATAAGACCAAGTTTAAAACGATGCAACAAGGAATGCAACTGAATTGATGTAGCTGCCAAACTTTCCTACAAATGTGCAGCTCATCAAACGACAAAGGATCATGTGCGTTTGCGCATTTTTTCGTTTTTATTGGCAATTTACATCGCTGTACGACTAGAGCGGAACAGTTGTCTTACTGGGCCTGAAATCCTTGCACCAGGAACGGTATTGCTAAAGAGTCACAGAAGACAATATCAGAGACATGCGTAACATATATGGAAATGTCTTTAAGTCGCATTGTTTGCGTTTCAGTGAGTAGTGCAGTGCCTGTGACATCCATGAAGATCTCAGTCTGTGCAGGGCCAGCGGAACGTCCCTCGTCACTTTAAAGGCGTCTTGGTCGTTAAGGGTGCCGTTAATGCTCCACAATATCGCTTAAAGGCTAACTGCGTGATCTGATCTCTTTTGAGCATAACTCGAAGAATCATAGCGGAACGCGGTATGTTGACGCAGCTGACCTTTTCGAGCACAAATAGCAAATACCAATATTTGAGCAATGAGAAATACGAAATACGAACATCTTGAATAACAATTTAGGCCTAAGAGACTTTGCAGCAGAAACTTTAACGTATGTATGCGCCACAAAAACAACTATCCAGTCGGCTAGAAATAGGTGTTCTCTTTCAGTTTCCTAATATTATGGCTATGACTTAGGAAAGCTATGACAGGAGTACTGTACTAAGCAGTAACCTCACGCGTTTCTACGGCCATCGCAGGTCCCGCCCTGGGTCGCTGATGTGCCCCCTTGCTCTAGGCTGCACCGTGCTAGTCTGCCTTGGCACCGCCGTCGTCATTTTTCTGATTATGCCTTGGTCAAGTATGTGCATGATAGAGCTGCACATGATCTCAGAGGCAGGGGTTAACGAAGTACGGGCCGCTCATTATTTATGCCTCATTTTTCTGCATCTCGGAGAATTCAGTCAAACACGCAAATTTCTCATGCCTTTAGCAAATATGCCTTGATTTTTTTTCAAGGGACCCTGAGCCCCCACCTCCCCATTTCCCTAAATATGGAGATTTATATTCAGCAGGCGGATTGCACCGCAGTTGACATCTGAACCGAGTAAAATGGTCCCTACGCGGCGCTTGACACTCACAAATCGACAACGGGAGAAAATTGTATCATTCTTTTCTTGCTACTCCTCTATCGCATATCTTGACCTAATAATGAAGCAGGAGTTAGGGAAGTGCAAGCACCTTGGGGAACAGCGCCGGACGCGCGAGACGAAAGACAGAATTTGCGTTGAAGGAAGGGGAAGAGATTATAGTACCGCATGCAGTAAAGCCTCTTTAATTAGACCCTCGTTAATTCGGGAACCGCTTGATTTGGACATCCTGTTCGGAGGCAGGAGGACGTATACTCCAACTCATAATCTGTAGCGCTGTAAAGGCTGCGGCGATTTGAGGCAATCAAAGCCGTGCGCCACAAAGCGTGTTCCTCCGTTCCATTACCCCCGCGACTGGTGGTGCCATCTCTGGGAAGAAAAGCACACCAGTGTCCAGCTGCTCCACGCACGATTAGAAGACTGATTAGAAGAGTAGCTGATATACATAGGGGGATGAAGGAAAAAGATCTCTGCCGAATAGTGCAAGCCTTCATGTCAGACGCATTACATACTCTCTACTCTGCTGCAAACCCAAGGCAAAAGAGCAGGATCGGTTAATGTGACCATTCGAACGGTCTACAAAGCAGCATATCTGAGGGACCATTTGTTGAATTCATTGGGCTTAATTGAACGAGATAGCGCTGCACGTTACAGCGCTGCAAAAAGCTTGTGAGATGAAGTAGAGAAGCCCTGAGTGTCTTAGAAGACATATATTTTGATTCATACAAAATTGTGCGCGCACTGTATCATTTCGGGAAACTGCCAACAATAGTTATTGCCGCTCAAATTTCTAGCACGAAGCAATCAACGATTAGAGATCATTTTAAGAAATAAAATTATGTTGATGAAGGACTTTTCTTGTTTTTGTTCCCTAAAGTTGTAAACTCGTTCAATTCGGACATCTTCTCCAGTCCCGGGTAATCCGAATAAGTGGTGTTTTTTTATTTTATTTCTTCGCATTTCTTTTGTGTCTAAGCGAAAGTTTTCAGGATTGCATCTTTACCACTGCAGCCAACTGTCTTCATGACGTTTCTATAGTTCGACGAGGGCGCAGCTGGACGCCATTTAAACATCAAATAGTTTCATTTTTGCACAATGACGCCTAATATCCAGTGACGCGAGGCAACCGCGCATAGGTAACGTTCCACAAAGACTTGTTTTCCCTGCACGAGTGAGTCAAGTTGGAGAAGTCAGTGACGCAATGAGTCGTCCTGTTTCAACCATTGAGCATTTTATTTTACACATGACTGCGGCCATCGATAGGGACGAATATGGTATAGGCAACTTGATCATCAATTACTGTTTTCACAGTAACGAGGCTTGTAGCTCTAACGCGGCGTTTTACAGACTACGTAAGGTTTCAAGTTTTGCCCCAAATGTTTTAATGCTCAAAGCGCCACCTCACGGCTGCCTCGGCTTGTCCGGATGACGTGACGACAGCTCGAGGGAGACGACTGAAGCCAGTTATGAACAATATTTCAGCAAGTTTTCTATTTTTTTTTGTTGTTGCTTGTCGTGTCCATTGCCTTGTTTCCCGACAAAAGAGCTACTACTGGGGCTAGTTGGAAATACATCCTTGAAGGTATTGGTCCCTTTCCGTATTTTGACAGCGCTCACCAATACCTTCACGGTTGTTTCCCGAAACTGGCCCTAATAGGCTACTATGAAGGAAAGAGCAGTTTGAACGACGAGTTGCACGTATGCCGCACAGCTCTCGTGTGATTCGTTCCCAGCCTCCGGCCCTTCCGCTGGTGCCTTACAAGGTGATAGCGAGGGACATGGCGGTGGAGGAGGAGGAGACGCTGGTGGAAAAAGTTCGACCAAGAGTGGCCAAGGCGCAAACGCTGCCACCGCACGAGTGCCGGGCATGTCGAAAACTGGTGCGCACTACGCCGAATACAGTAAGGGTCCGGCACACTTTTCCTTTTGTTTTTTTATTTTTGCGACATCCATGATGTTTTATAACAGGAAAAATAAGATAAAGAGTATCAGCCCTATTAAAGGCTGTTCCAAATGTAAGCGAAAACGACAGCGATTCCTGCCGCTGTGGCCCAAAATCCTGTATCGCGCGGCCCCATGCGGCTCCGGTGGACACAGCGACGTTATTCCCACCGCATTGGATTTCATCCCTGTGGCAGCGCTATAGCCCCGTTCTGACCAATGGTGGCCTTGCCAAGAGTCACGTGGCTGGAGAAAAAATCGTTTTAAAAAAACCTGCGCAAGTTGTTCACCTGCTTCACGCGCTGATATGCAGGAAAAGTGTCTCGAGGACTGTTTAATGAAGTTTTCCTCGGCCCTTAAACCACAGACAGGGAGAGAGAGAATAATGAAAATGAACGGGGCGCTAAGTAAGCAGATTTAATAGCCTGGTCACACGGGCACCGCAGAGGCCTTTAAGAATCAGGCCCTTATGTCCAAAGGCGTAAGGTGTGCAGCTACATGGCACAAATGTTGCGCCTTTGCCGCTAAGGGCCTTGGAGGCGAAGGCGCACGTCAGAGACCTTTGAGTACCTGCGATCGCAGTGCCACCCAACGTCAAAATGTAAAAACAATAAAAAACTAGATACAGTCATCAATGTGAGAAAACATTTTTTTTTTAATACGAAAGGTGTGTCTGGCTTTGCTTTTTGTACGGGTATTATTTTATGCCCAGATTTCAAGACAGTAAAATAGTTGTTGCAGCAACACTGAGTGCCCCTGGTGGCCTAGGCAATACACAAAACCTGCTGCTGCTGATGAGAGTTGCTGTTGCAGTTCTTTTAAGGAAGCAATAAAAAGAAAAAAAAATGTCCGAGCTCAAAGAATGAACAAAATGCCTATATTTAATTTTAAAATACTCACTTCAGCCGGATTAATTGAGCACAGCAGCAGGTGCCAAGCCTCAACGACTGATTCACCTTTGGGCTGCACCGCGTAGCTGCGCCGCTGCTCCTTTACACTTTCGCTCCTTTGGTGAAAAAAGGTGCCTTTGCTGGAAAGGCCTTCGAGTTATGCCGTGTGACGGGGGTATTATAGAGACCGCCGAAATCGGTCGAGTGCCCATGTTCTTTGCCAGCAACACTGAGATTAGCAATTAAACACCTTTCGAACACGATCTCCGCTATTCGTAGAATGCGCTGATTCGCTTGCATGTGAAACCGAGGCGGCCCACTGTTTCGTGCTCTCTATTGTTACTCAAACAAGAAACTTTATTCCTTGTTTATACCGGCCCGGAATGGCTGCGCTACCAGCCTATATTTCATTGTACAAGGCAAAAATACCACGCTACTGCGAGCATATCAGTTCTCTGCCTGGCTTCGATGATGTTCAGAATTAAAAATATCGTTCAGTTTTTACATTAGTTCGCGTAAGCGCTTCTTTCGACCCATACTCTTTCAGCAATGCATGACATGGCTAAGACTAGCGACTGCGAGACATTTCCTGCGTCTGGTAGGAAGGCGCCATAGGCAACTTGTCCTTGAAGGATGCAGTGCCGAACCGCACTGCATTAAAAATTACCTGGATGGTGAAAACCACTTATTGGCGTTTGCTTATAAGGTGTCGCATATTTTAAAAAAAAACTACATTACATAAAGTACAATGGAGGGCCTAAAAAGCACGAGTTTATTTTTTTTTTCGTTGCAGTGCTATGTCTTGCTGGAATAATAAACAGCGCAAACGACAATACTGTCCACCTACACTAAAATCTTACTGTGAGCCACCAGGCAGGCGCTCTCTGCAGTGTATATTGCTTACCGACTTGTACTTTTGAGTTCACTGTCCTTGTTTCGTTTCCCTGCTAGAAAAGACAGCGCAGACATTCTCAACAAAGGCGGCCGCAAAGGGTGAGTAATCGTTTCTCATTCACGCTGTAACTAAGAAAGGATTAACGGTCAGCGTGGCAGTTATACTAGTTAATACATTGGCACAGCTGTATTCTGCATCGCAGCATAGCAAAAGGAGTTTTAAAACTGTTAAGCAATGTCGTATGCAAACTAAATGGTGCACTTAGAGGAGAGCTGCTTCTAAAGGTTTAAAGTTCGCCATGTGGGCACAAATAGAAAAATAAATTAAAATTCGATGCATCTCGCCTTTTATAAATCTTTTACGTGCGATATCAGTACAGATATTATTGTGTGGGTTATGATGTTCCAATTTTTTTGTTTCCTGCGGGCTTGCGTTTCCTCGGGTCTGTGGTAGATTACAGCACGGAAACTTCACATATCAGTAGCTTTTTTAGCGATATGATAAAATATCTATGGATCCATGTTTACCATGCTTCCTGGCGCCGTTGCAGGGAAGCCGACATCCACGGCACAGAAAGCGGCAATGTCTTGTGAGTTGCAGTTTTATCTATCGTGAATTGGCGCACTAGTATTCAGCAATGTGCGTTCAGTGCCACCTGCAGTGGTTTTTATGTCGCATTATCACAAATCTCTTGCTTTAGTCAGCAGGCATTAATCGTTTTTTCACTAGAAGCAAAAGTGCCGCTGTTTGCTTGTTTCTAAGCTGTTGAAACACTTGAAGCGATTCTTATGCGTTAGGGAAATAAATATAAGCTAAAATCGCACCTAAATTAAATTAGTTATGCATTCACATACAGCACTGCGGGTACAATACATCGTGCAGTATTCTTCAGGCGTATATAATGTTCAGCATGGAACTTCAGTGATGCCATGCGGTAAAACCGGCAGATTTCTGGAGCACTTAAACTTGATATAATTCTCAGCTGGTCAGAATCAACTTTTAAACATGTTTGAAGGAAGACGTCCACTGCGGCACCTATGTAAGGTGCAAAATAAGAAACGCTGTTGGAAATATCGAAATTAGACAGGAGGCTAAAAAAAAAAGGCTTTCTCAGCTATTTCCAGGAGCACTGTTTTGCTTTGCAATGTTTACAAGATCATATGCGGCCCAATTTTGTAATTACAAAAGATTGTGAAGATAGTTCATAAGGACAGTGCAAATGGCTAATAAAGAAAAATTAAAGAGCGTTAAGACGCAAAACCACAGCAGCGTGGATTAGGCAACAAAGTCAAAGCAATGATACTATTGCGTGAATGAGATTGTATTTAGAAATATATACAACAAACAAAGCAGAGACGACAGCAACTGAGTAACCGAGCAGCGAGTGGTTTTGAGAAGTGAAAAATAGTCGTCTGCGTCCAGCATCTGCCTGTGGCAGTATTACGCCTGAAATCAAGAGAGGACGTCATTTAATTAGCAAAAAAGATGAGCAAATATGTCAAGGTATAAGTTCGTTCTAAATAAAAGGAAGCGAGTCCGGAAGTGGCCGAAACAAGATTAGAAGACTAGTTGGGTTAGGGTAGCCTCAGCTGGCATAAGACTGGGGTCAGTTGGTGAGCAATGGAAGAGGCAATTGTCCTGCTGTGAATGTAACTTACCCTGCCGCATGTGACGATGACGACGATGATGATTTAGTAAACGCACCTGGTCTATTCATGCCGCAACGTACGCAGGATAAGCTTCTAACTGAGTCCGTGCACCAAAGCACGCAAAGGCAGGGGTGTGAAAGTGCACCCCTGATCCGAGTATGGCCTTCAAGTTATACGGAAGTATATGCATCCACTGGGCTGTCCGTTAGAAACGACTCGAAACTTAGAACACCATTCCTTTTTCTTCTGCATCTGTTTTCCGAACCTACCAGTTGAGGTTCTTTTCTTCCTCGCTTGCTGTTGCGTAGCGAGGTCAGGCCGTCTCGTTGTCGCTACGGCCCGGAATTCTGATTGGCAGTTGAGCGAAGGAGGATGACGATTTTCGTCTTTGGACGAACAAACAAAACTTTATACAGGTGAGATTAGAGTAACATGGATGATACAGTTTAGACAGAACAGGACAAAGGGAGATCAACAACAGAGTGGAGCCGCCAGAGCTCTCCCTGTCCAAAGCTCCTGGCGAGAACCCCTAGCTTCCCGCCAACATCGTCTCTTAACCCCTCAGCTCATCGCTGATTGGGTCGTAGAAGTCGCCAATAGCTGGGCATTTAGGCGGGCCCACCGTGCTTCCAGCGAGACCCACGTGACCCACAAAAGCAAGCACAACACAAGAAAAGCAAGCGCAGTCGTACACAGCACCTTCCCCTCAGGAAGTCGGACTGCGCTGACAATTAGAGGCAGGCACATCAGCACACGCACACGCACAGAACTGTCATTTGTCCCCTTTTTCTGGAAACGGCGTCGGCCAGCAGAGACATAACGAATGGCCAATAGATGGGTCGTCCCGTCGCCAGCGTTGTCTGCAAGTTCGGGGCCGTGTGCGTAATCGAGGTGCTCATCTCTCTTCGCCGCTCGTGCTCCCGGCTTCCCGCGCGTCGCCCAGAAGCGGCGCCGCTCGCTCCCACGGTGAATGCGCGGGGTCGGCACCGCCGCCCGCGCAAAGAACAGAAAGGGAGCGTTTCCCGGAACGCGCTGCGGGGGAAAGGGTCGTTTATGGGACGACACATGCCGCCGCGCTATCACCCAGTAACGAGTACCAGGCCAGCACCTTGGCGCGGGCACTTGTCGGCGTCTCCGTGTCGGCAAACAGCTCGCCGGCCGGCGGGAACACCTGCCTCTTGAGCTCAGCGGCTCTACAACTTCCCCCTCAAGAGGATATCTGGGCTATTAGCACAGACTAGCCGAAAATTTGACAAATGAGACACTGAGTTCATGCAAAAAAAAAACGCACCACACAAATACGCTGGGGTACGGGCGTCTTTCACATTGTCCTTCCTCCTTCTCGCCCGTTTCAGTCCCGCAGTCTTGAGTAGGAGTCGGGCAGTTTTCACGGCACCAGCGCGGACACAAAACACAAAAGGAGCACATACACACTGGCTTGCGGGAACGTTCACGTTCGCCGGGGGGCTCAGGCTCGATCTGCTCCCTCCCATGTTACGTTGGGGAGGCGAGACAACGCGTCCGCATTCGCATTGTTGGCCCCTTTCCGGTGGGTGATCGCTACGTTGTAGCGCTGCAGTGCGAGAGCCCACCTCGTCAGCTTTGCCCCATGCGGCGTGCACGCGGTCAAATAAGACAGAGGGTTATGGTCGGAGACGACATTTATTTCCGCCCCAAATACCCAGTAGTCAAATTTTTTCAGCGCCCAGATAACGGCGAAAGCCTCGCGCTCGATTGTCGACCACCTGGACTGTGTCGGAGTAAAGCGGTGGCTGGCGAAGGCAATCGGCCTCTCCCGACCACCATCGTCCATTTGTGCCAGACAGGCGCCAGCTGCGATCTCAGACGCATCTGTGAACAGCCAATAAGGCTTGCTAAGATCCGGAGTGCTCAGCATAGTTGCATGACAGAGTGACATTTTCATTTGTTCGAACGCCCGTTGGGCTTCGTCTGACCAAGGGATTGGGTTTGGTACTCCACGCTTCGTGAGAGCTGTCAGCGGTGAGGCGACTTCCGCGTAACCTTTCACGTACTCACGGTAGTATCCGCAAAGCCCAAGAAAGCTACGGAGCTCCTTTCTTGTCGTTGGCGCGTGTATGTCACGTATAGCGGCGAGTTTGTCAGGGTCTGGTCCGTGCGTGCCTCCTCCCACCACGTGCCCCAAATACCTTATGCGCGCCTGGCCAATCTGACACTTTTGACTACTTACTTTCAGCTTAGCCTCACGTAAAAGACTCATGATTGACTCCAAATGCTCGAGATGCTCTGACCATGACTGCGAAAAGATCGCGACATCGTCAAGGTACGCCGTGGCATACCCTTGGTGCTTGGACAGAAGTACGTTCATCATTCTTTGGAACGTTGCTGCAGCATTTTTTAGTCCGAAAGGCATGACGCGCCAGGCGTACTGGCCGTCATGCGTCACGAAGGCCGTTAAGTGCTGGCTCTCTTGTTCTACCGGAACCTGCCAATAACCGCGTCGTAAATCTACCACAGTGATAAATTTCGACTGGCCTACTTTCATGATGAGTTCCTGGGCGTGCATCATAGGAAAAGCGTCTGTTTTCGTCCCAGCGTTGAGGGCTCTGTAATCAACACATAGACGGACCGAGCCATCCTTTTTACCCACGCATACCACGGGATGCGCGCAGTCGCTTTCGACTGGGTATATCAGCCCTAGCTCTAATAGCTCCTCCACTTGGCGGCTGACCTCCTTCCTGAGAAGTTCGGGCACTCGATACGGGAAGGCTCGTTTGGGTCTGTAACCGTCCTCGAGCACGATCCGATGGGTTCCCACTTCCGCGATCCCGGGGGTTTCGCTAAACACCTCTGGGTACCTCGCGAAGAGCTCCGCTATTTCGGAACGTTGTTCTTCTTTGAGATGGGCCATTTTTGTTGCTTCAATGGGAGTTTGTCCTTGAATTCCGGCTTCCGCGCAAGGCGCGTACTCTACGTTTCCAAACTCCTCATCTTCATCGAACACTACGCCTACGTGACTGACTCGCGCGTAATATGGCCGGAGCCGGTTGGCATGTACAACAGACGTCTTTCGCGCCCCAGTATCGATGCGGTAAGAATTTTGTCTCTCTCGTCCTACCACTGGGAACGGCCCCAGCCATTTCGGTGAGAGCTTGCCGCCACGATCTGTGTCGAACAAAAGCACCTGGTCGCCGACATTGAAGCTCTTAACACGTGTAGCCCTGTTGTATGCCTGAGCGTAGCTACCTTGGCGAGCGGTAGCCGTTAGTCCTGCTACCTCAGCCGCTATCTCCATCTGTTCGCGAAGCTGCTGAAGGTATTTCGCGGGCGCCTCTCTGAGTGTACTTGGGACCCGTATCTCACCCGTCCACGTGCGCTGCAGGATCGCGAGCGGTCCGGTCGGATTCCTGCCGTAAAGCAAACGAAACGGGGCCACGCCTGTTGTGTCGTGGGGGACCTCCCTGTATGCCCACAGCACGAATGGGATTAGTTTGTCCCAGTTTTTGGCGTCCTTTCCCATAACATGAAATATCATGTTCTTGAGTACGCGGTTCCACCTCTCGACGGTCCCGTTGCTCTCTGGATGTTCCGGCGTAGAAAAGCGGGGCGAACATCCCAGCCTAGCGAGGAACGCCTGTGTGAGCTGCGAGGTAAAGTTTGTTCCCTGATCGCTACATATGACCTCGGGTACACCTGTGCGACTAAACACTGTCAGCAACGCGTCGCACGTCGCTCTTGCTGTTAGTGAACGCAAGCAAATCACTTCAGGCCATCGCGTACATAGGTCCACCAGGCAAAGTGCATACTTGTGCCCTCGCGCGGAAGGCACGTCAATCGGCCCTATTATATCCACGTTAACCACCTGGAACGGGTGTTCCGGCCTAGTGAGGGGAGTGATAGGCACCCTATCTCGGATCGACCTGTCTGATCGGATTTGGCACCCGTGACATGTTTTACAGTGCTGCTTCACTTCCTGTTCGAGGCCAGGCCAATAAAAGCTGTATTTTATCCTTGCCCTTGTTTTCCTGGGCCCGAGATGGCCTCCCCACAGGGACTCATGCGCCAGCAGCAGTACCTCCTGACGTCTTTCGCAGGGCAACACCAACTGCTTAACCCTGGCACCAGCGATCGTGTCCCAGTGGTACAGCAGTCCCTCCGATATGAACATGCCCCCCTTTCCGGATTTCGCGTCAGACCAAGCCTTTCGGAGACTTTCGTCGCTCACCTGCGCTGCACGAAATTTCTCCCGCTGGCTGAGAGTCTCCGGTGCGTCCGTCACTTCCTCATCCCGCAATTCGGCCGGCGGGGCTTCCGCACTTGTTTCAAGTATAATCGCCTCAGATACCGTTTCGCTTCCTGTACCAAACTCGCTACCGGGCTGGCCAATTGTCGCATCGGATTTAGGGGTCTCAGCAAAGACTGCCACTGCTTCACCCTGGCTGCCTTGTGATAACAGCTCCCAGTCTTCTTTAGACAGAAGACAGTCCACTCCTTCGGCGAGCTTATTGGTCAGTGCACAAATAATCCGCACCTTTTGCGGCTCTAACAGTAACGCGGACGACCTCAGACCGATGGGGAGACTTACTAATTTTGCTTCGATTGTGTTTCCGAAGGCTGCCACTAACCTAATGTTGCCCGTTGTTTCACGATACGCGTTCGGCACGAGGTCCTCCCTCACAACGGTGACCTCGCTGCCGGTATCCAGTATGGCCACGGTGGGTACGCCAGCGCAGTCCAGCTGCACTTGTTGCAGCCTGGACTTCCGTATTTCCTCTCGCTGAGGCACCTTGATTTCTGCGACCAAAACGTTCACCGAGTGACTCGCCGGGGCGTCCCTGACAGTCCCTGGGTCTGCTATTGTCACCGCGTTTGCCCGGGCGTCTCTACGGTTATCGTCTTTCTTTTGAATAACTCGCGGGCAGTCTTTAGCGAGATGACCTGCAGCTCGACATACGTAGCATGTGGGCTGCCGTTTCCCGTCGTGTGCGGCCCGTGATGGGGCCAGCGTCGCGCTGCGTGGGCCAGCCTGTTCTTTGCTTGCTGGCTGTGCGCTCGCCTGTCTCACTCCGCGGTTCTTTCCTTTCGCCTGCTCGAAAGTTTGCATCGCCCGCGCAACCTCATCTGGCCTAAGCCATTTCTCGCCCTCGCGTAAGCGAATGTGCTCAAGGCCTTCCGCACTAAGGCTCGCCTTCATTCGGTCAGCTACTATGAGCGAAACCACTTCCTCCTTGGAGCTCGCTTGTCTTGAACGGAGGTAATACTCGAAATAGGTTTTTACCCGTGATGCGAACTGTGCCCATGTTTCATCCTTCCGTTTAGACGCTCCTTCGAACCTCTCTAAATACTCGGGCGGGCTTAGCTGAAGCTCACTCAAGACCGCCGCCTTCACCGCCTCGTAATCACGGCACGCTTCGTCTCCCAGTCCACGCAACAAGTACCTCACCCGCTCCGTTAGAGTCGGAATAATCAAGTGCACCCTACTGGAATCGGGGACGTTGTAAGTCGCAAACATCCGTTCGACTTCATCAAACCACATAGGTACATCTGAGTCGGCTGGCAGCCTTAGTCCCTTAAGGACTTTAGCACACTGAGTGGTCGGGTCCAGGCCTGTCTGCCGCTGCCCGCTCCAATCCGAGACAGGTGGGGACTGCCTGGCACCCCCAAACTCCAGTTCAGCCCTCCTCATCGCTATGCGCTCCTCTGCCTCCAGTTTGAGTCTTTGCAGCTCAAAATCTAGCTCTAGGCGCCGCAAAGCATAAGAATCCGGTTCTATATCAGCAGCTACCCCGGGGAGCTCACTGCCTGTCTCGACTTGAGCTGTCCCTCCCGGGGGCGCTCTGCTTTCCCCTAGGTTAGATGTTTCATCTGTGGATGTTTTCGGTGTCATGCCGCTCTCCTCTGTCTCACTGTCCGCCGTGCTCGCCATCATGCCCCGCGTCCTAACCATACACCCCTTTAAATTCGAGCCGAGAGTCCCCTAGCGAATCGTAAGAAATCCCGCTCACCAGTGTTGCGTCGACGCTCGCTCCCGTCGGTGCGCTCTGCTGCTCCCTGCCGTGAAGCCACTCCCTGCAGGCCGCTTGGGACGACTGTACCCCGAAGGTCCCTGGGTCCCAGTGCCTCTGAAGCTCCGCTGTCACGCAGTTCCGCTGTCGCTGACGGTCCGTCGAGCGCTGTCTTCCGGTGTTCAGGACCCGACACCTCTGGGTCTTCGCTCGAGCCGGATGCGATGGCTGCCAATCCTGTTCGACTGCGCCAGTTGAGGTTCTTTTCTTCCTCGCTTGCTGTTGCGTAGCGAGGTCAGGCCGTCTCGTTGTCGCTACGGCCCGGAATTCTGATTGGCAGTTGAGCGAAGGAGGATGACGATTTTCGTCTTTGGACGAACAAACAAAACTTTATACAGGTGAGATTAGAGTAACATGGATGATACAGTTTAGACAGAACAGGACAAAGGGAGATCAACAACAGAGTGGAGCCGCCAGAGCTCTCCCTGTCCAAAGCTCCTGGCGAGAACCCCTAGCTTCCCGCCAACATCGTCTCTTAACCCCTCAGCTCATCGCTGATTGGGTCGTAGAAGTCGCCAATAGCTGGGCATTTAGGCGGGCCCACCGTGCTTCCAGCGAGACCCACGTGACCCACAAAAGCAAGCACAACACAAGAAAAGCAAGCGCAGTCGTACACAGCACCTTCCCCTCAGGAAGTCGGACTGCGCTGACAATTAGAGGCAGGCACATCAGCACACGCACACGCACAGAACTGTCATTTGTCCCCTTTTTCTGGAAACGGCGTCGGCCAGCAGAGACATAACGAATGGCCAATAGATGGGTCGTCCCGTCGCCAGCGTTGTCTGCAAGTTCGGGGCCGTGTGCGTAATCGAGGTGCTCATCTCTCTTCGCCGCTCGTGCTCCCGGCTTCCCGCGCGTCGCCCAGAAGCGGCGCCGCTCGCTCCCACGGTGAATGCGCGGGGTCGGCACCGCCGCCCGCGCAAAGAACAGAAAGGGAGCGTTTCCCGGAACGCGCTGCGGGGGAAAGGGTCGTTTATGGGACGACACATGCCGCCGCGCTATCACCCAGTAACGAGTACCAGGCCAGCACCTTGGCGCGGGCACTTGTCGGCGTCTCCGTGTCGGCAAACAGCTCGCCGGCCGGCGGGAACACCTGCCTCTTGAGCTCAGCGGCTCTACACTACCCTCTCGTAACGATTTGTTCAAACCACTTTATATAGGTGTGTGCACCGTCAATGGTGAGGTAAAACTCCACCAATTTACTCTTTTTTGACAGCCGTGAAAAGAAAGCACGGCACACGAGGAAAATTCACCAGAACTGGTGCACGAGCCAGCGTCACGAGCGACACAGCGACAGGCCAGCACCACAATAGCCCCGGGACCGTAACAGCGACAGACACTGCAGGGGCGGAGGCTACGACTGCGCCTCCTACAGCGACAGCCACGATCAATACGACTGCGACAAGTACCGAGCCGCTTTGCTGCCTAATGCTTTTTCTGGGGTCAAATGGGAAAGCATTATAGGGGCATGCCCGTATAGGGTGCATCAAGCGAACGAGTAAAGGAGCGCTTTAGTGTGACTTCTCGAATCAAGCACCAGGTCAGAACAGATTTTCTCTCTGGCGTCACAGTCACTAGTTTTCGTTGTTTTACGTCTTTTCCCGTGTAAAATGTCTTGGAGGTGTAGTTGAGGTATGTGGATTGTCATCAGGGCCGCATTTTTCCAGGTTTTCTTTCACGATCGATTTTTGGCTTTACATTTTTAGAGGCTACCTGTTGTAACGTCAGGGCTAACAGTAAGCAGTGCCTATCACTTGGCGCGCACCACGAAATGGAGTAAAAGCTATAAAGAATAATTAGTAAGATACTTTCAAGATATCCACAAAAACACCATTGTTGGCGCTATAATCTGCTCCCATTGCTAAGAAGACCGGATTCAACACGTACAAAACCTCTGTTGTTATGGTGGAAATTTGACAACGATAACAGCAAGAATTCCGTTGTTGGGGTTATAATGTGCTCGCAGTAGTAGCCTAAGCAATCTTCATTTTTGGGGTGTTAAATATATCCTTCTCGGGAGGAGTATTCTGCCTTTGCTAGGGACTGCGCAAGAGGACAAGCCGTTTACTCTTTTTGGACCATTAGTGTTTGAGAGTGTTGTGTCAAAAGTGAGCAGGACTGTTACGTTAGAGCGGAACCATAGTGAATCGATAAAATAACTGTCGCAAAATTCGTACCTTAGTCTCCTGCATATCCCACTCGTATCTTTTCAGTCCATAAACGCAAACTGCAAATAAAATTTTCGTCCAGTAAAAAGACGTATATCTAGCGTTATGTAAACTCAGACTTGTAAAAGCAACCGATAGCATTCGTAATATAAGTGACTGTCTAAAGAATCGCTCGCTGAAAAACGTCATTTTTCAAACCGAATCTAGACAAAGGGCCGCCAATACCGATTGCCGGAAATGATGTAAAAACTGTCCACTGTGCCCAAGAAGGGGATGCTGGGCACTCTAGGTGTGGCCTTTCTGTGACTCACTGCTTCCCGTAGTAACCGCAGCCAGAGGCTACGATTTCCAAGCATATACGGTAGCAACGCGACCGTCGATCGCATGAATTGACGCCACTGCGAAAGAACGCACGACAACGGAGATCCTATTTTGTTTCAAGGCGTCTGCTTTCGTTCTTTTGCTACCGAGGAAACAACGCGCTGCTAGTGCACCCTTTGTGACAGCCCTCTTTTTCGGCCGGAATCTCGACAGACGATGCGGTTTTGAAGCGAAAAGCTTCACTCCGCTATGTAATGCGGTCTTCGGGTAGGCAGCACAACGACCTTGAACGACCTTCAGCCCAACCAAGGATAGCCGTGTATAGGTGGTGCAGTTATGGTGTCGAACCATTGACCCCTGACATTGACCCCTAATCTTGACCCATGACCTTTATTTGACCTTGACCTCTGACCTTTGAGTTTTGCCATTGGGTGACCTTTGGGTTGACCTTTGACCTTAAGAATCTGATCAGGTGGGGTGATGTGAAGCCACGTGATGACAATCGATGGGGGTGTCGAAGACCATGTGAATACCACTCGTAGCCACGTGGTCGTGTGTGGGATATATACAGAACGGCTGTCGCGAGCGTGTAGCGGGGCTGCCATGGACGAGCCTCAGACGCTTACTGCGGCAAACGTGCTTGCTTTTCGCTGAATTCCAGGGTTCGCCAAGTTAAGGCACTGGCAATTTTTCTTCGGTTCATTTTGACAAGGACAAGGATGCCACGTAGAAGACCGATGCACCAACTATCCCAGCAATTGGTTTTACTTCGCCATATTCCGCACAACGTTCGGTGTTTGCCATACTTCGGAAACGTATGTGTCGTCTGCGTTCGTGCACCTGATGTTTATACAGCGTTTCGGCAAGGTAATCGCGCCTAATATTTTCAAACACTTGTCCACAAGTGTCTGCAGTGCGATGTACCAGCTCATTGTCCCGTTAGGAGCAGAGTTTCAGATGTGAGACAGGTTAAGAGGGGCTGATCGAAGTATGATTGTGCGTTAAACGCTAATGAAGCAGGATTGTCTTGAACGCGTGTCTCGGTTCTACTTTCTATGCAGAGAAGCCAACGACCGGGAAGCAAACCACGACAAAAAAGAGTAAGAGTTTAGTTCGTTCCGTTTTCTGTAAAGAAGGCAATAGGAGTAGAGCAAATTAGATCATACTGTGTGCACTGAAGTATGCGATCATTGGAGATTGGCCGATTATTTAGGTCTTATTTTGTTCAATATTATTACCAGCGAGTACATCGCCGCCTGTCCCATTCGAACGCCAATTCAAGTAAAGTACAGATATTTACGAACAGCTTTATCAGGTCTCTTCGATTTTTGCGCATGTATGAACTTGCATGAAAGCAGGTAAAGAAAATGCCGAGGTGTATTTAAAAGAGAGGAGGCGCCCATCAGCCAGATATATTCTATGATAAATTTGTGAAAACTCACATTTTTTATGCAGAAGTTTCGAACAATAAATTGCGCCTTTTGGGCGGTGGTCCCACTGCTGGCAGCGCGAATGCTCCATTTTAGGCTGTGTTCTCGCCAGAATTCTTCGCGTTGTTCTTGTTCAACACAGCGCAATATAGTCGAAAGCTTAATGCACACTCTGTCAATTGATGCAGCATAATCAACTCCACAAGAGGTGGTATTGCAGATGACGAATTCGGTAGTTTCGTAGTTTCGGTAGTTGGTAGTTTTTTAGAACTTTTCTGAAGAAAGTACTTCACTTAGGACAGTTTATAGAACAGATTTTTACCTAGTACCAAATGATTCCAGAACGTGTGTTCTTCTAACTGTACCTAATCGGCGACCTTTTCAATGTAGTCAATATGGGCTATTTTGGGAACGAAGATCTGCTCTTTATCGGGGTGCAAAGCAGCTATATTTTTACCACTCGGGGCGGACAAATACTGATGCAGTGTGCCAACTTTAATCAAGTTATCTTCATTGGTTCATTTTTATACGTTTTTTCCAATTTGAAGGCTTATTTAACACTGTCTCACGATTAGAACTATTCATAAAGGCTCTACTGAGCATTATAAAACTGACCAATGCAGTAAACAGATGCAGGCTTGTCTCACATAGCGCTCTTTCAAGGACCAACATTAGTGAGCGATACCTGAACCATACATTCACATCTTTTCAGCAAACCCAACGACAGAAACGACGACCACTACCACGGGTAAGTGGTCTCCCTTTGGATCGTAATCACTTTTACAGCGACAGCTGTAGAGCTCCCGCTCCTGGGTTTCGCCTCCTAGTAGTAGTAGTATGTCACAGTAGTTGTCGGTGTAAGCGGTGGGCGCGTTGCCATAGGAACCACCCGGAGGGTGGTTACTGTGCAAGGAGGAGGATACGAATGAGTGGAGAAATTCATAACCGGTGGCTGCTGACTACCAGAACCATCTGGAGGATGGCCACCTGACAAGGAGGACGGTATAGCGAGAGCAGAAGAAGCCCCTAACTGAGGATAGTTACCTTTGAAGGAGGAAGATATGACTAGAGAGTAAAAAGGTGCAATCGAAGGTGCCTGAGGGCAGTTACTCTGGAAGGGGTGGTGGAGGTCCGTGGGAGGAGTGGGTACTGTTGTGATCGGAGGCCCCGGCAGCGGGAACAGACGAGCCCGGCAGGCGCCATCGAACTATGCTTGACGCAAAGGTGCGGTCGTCCTGAGAAGAGAATTAGGAACGGCTCCTGGCGACGGTGAGCTGTGACGAAAGGCCTCTCATCCCTTCGTCCGGAGTATGGAATGCGGCATTGCTCCCGAACTGTGCCCTCAACGCGGACCGGCAGAAAGACGCGAACAAAGGCGCCGAACCCGCCTCGCTCGCTTGCACGTGCGGCCAGACAAAGCGGGGACAGACACGGCTGATTCATCTTACCCTCGGGAATGCCCGGGGGCGTCAGGACGCATCTTTACACGGAGAGGATCACCGCCTGCTAAGCCAACGACCTTGAGCACCTGCTCAACCGGTCGGAAACAGGATTCCAGGAACTCAAGGCGCCAGGATTGCTTATCGCCTGTGCACGTGTTTGTGGGGGCGGCGCGGTCACGGGGGTTAGGGAAGAGACTATGAAGAGTGTGTCTTCCCATTGGACGCTTGATCAGCCACCGGTTTCCCTAGCTAGGTGCCTAGGGAATATCCACTGTATTTAAGCCGCGATTTGGCTGGTTTCAGGGGACTCCATCTCTGACTTTTGGGTCTCCCTGGTTCTGTTGTAAATATGTGGGACTCCATCTCTGACTTTTGGGTCTCCCTGCGCTCTGGTGTAAATATGTAGCACTTCATCTCTGACTTTTGGTCTCTCTGCTTCTGTTGTAAATATGTAAATAAACCTTCAAGTTTTCCAACCCTCCTGAAGGCTTCCCTCCGTCGTCTGCAGAGTTCATCGTCATGCGGTGAAGACCTTGGTCCCGATACCCAAGCATATCAGTACAGTGAGAGCGTACGAATCACAACCGGAAGATGGTTACCGAGGAAGGATAAGGGTACGGCGGGAGGGTGGTTGCCACGGGAACCACCCGGAGTGCAGTTACCCTGGGATGAGGAGTAGAGTTACCAAGGATGGAGGGCATGGTAAGAGCGTAGGAAGGCGTAACAGGACCGTGGAAAGGCGTAACCACCTTCCGGACGGGAACCATCCGGAATGCGGTTACCCTGACAGGAGGCGTGTGTGCAGTGAGCGAAGGAATCGCCAGTCGGAGGATGGTTACCTTGAAAGAGGGTATGGCGAGAGCACAGAATATATTAGTCGGATGTTGGTTACTGTAGTGTTTGTATCACGATAAGCAAACGGCGAACTCATGGCCACGTGCCGGTGTTTGGGCACCGCTGCCTTTCCTGTCTGTATCTCGATATAACTGCATGGCGTGCTGGTTTCCACGGGCAGTCGTCGACCAGCGGGACGCGTGGTCTGACGGCCGGCTGACATTAAACCTGAGTTCTTGTTACACCTCGGCTACAGTGTCGTTCCCCTCCCAAGACACAACAGTTACCTTAGAAGCAGGAGGGTATTTTGAGAGCACAGGAAAGGTTAACCGTAGAGTGGTTACCGGGGAAGGAGGTACTAGGGCGAGAGCGTAAGGCGCAAGCAGAAGGCCACGGGAACCACCCGAAGGGCGTTGCCCTTGGAAGGAGGAGGGATAGTATGGCAACAACGGAGGAATGTAGCACGATCCATATGCGGCAGCAGCTGCGAAACGCGTCGCCCCAGTAGAGGGTCATCGATGACGCCGTTCTCCTGGAGCGATGGAATGGAGAGGAGCTCAAGTCGACCAACGAGTATTTCGTCGTCATTATCATTAGCCTGGCTACGCCCACTGCAGGACAAGGGCTTCTCCTATGTCTCTCCATTTAACCCCCTCCTTTGCCACCTGCGCCCACCGTATCCCCGCAAACTTCTTAATCTCATCCTCCCACTCAGCTTTCTGCCACCCCCTGCTACGCAAGCCTACTCATACAGTCCCCACCGTTACCCTTAAGGGCCAGCGGTTATCTTGCCCTTCGCATTACATGCCCTGCCCAAACCCATTTCTTCCTCTTGATTGCGACTAGGATGTCACTAACCCGCCTTTGTTATTCCTCTCCCACTCTACCCGTTTCCGGTTCCTTAAGGCTATATACACCTATCATTTTTTTCTTTCCATAGCTCGCAGCGCTGTCCTTAACTTATGCTAAACCCTTTTGATTAGTCTCCATATTTCTTCCCCGTAGGTGAGTGCCGGCACGATACAGCTGCTGTCTACTTTTCTCTTGAGGGATATTGGTAAACTGCCATTCATGATCTGAGAGAACCAGCCATATGCGCTCCACGCCATTCTTATTCTTCTAGGTATTTCCCTCTCATGATCACGAACGAGTATATGTATAAAACTTAAAAGAGCACTCTAGAACTATGCACATATGAAGGCGCTTTCATATGCTTTACCTCAAGATATCGTAAAATATAAATGCCGTAACAGCTGTCGCTGAATCTCACGTTGCACACTGTTAATCATCCTGTCATTTTTCTTTTTCCTTAACAATCGACTATTTGCTCAACGATGAACCACATTTCCGCAACCATGCTGCATTCGATGTCACCCTTTCATTTCTTTGGGAGGGGTGACATACCGAGGGAGCGTTTTTCCTGTCCCCCTTTTCAACCGCAGCAATGCCGTACAACTCGCTCATCTGCACCCTTGGCGCCAACATGACAATGAGGACCGTTTCCGAGCTGCCGGAAGATGGCCTTTGTGATTTCAGCTTCTACGAGGCCCTGGAAGAGAAGCACGCCATCCTGAGCGGCCGCGGCGGTCCCCATGTGGCCTCCTTCAGCCTAGTCCTCAAGGCTGCCTCCCAGCACGCCAAGACCGAGTACGGCCTCAGCTTCGACTACGAGTGAGTGTGCTCGGCGGAGGCCTCTTTCAAAGTGCAAACGTTATGACGACCAACGCCTACATGGTGACGTCAGCAATATGCGGTGGCGCTGCTAACGCGTGTACGGAGGGGGTAACAGCTGAGTTTACGGCCCATAGGGATGTGTGAGAGATATTTTAATACGGTTTTCTTATTTCACACTGCGCCTATGAGGTCGGCCATCCGTTAAGAAAGCCAAGTACATTCTAGAAAAAAAAGAATTGGAGGGACACATAAGCTCCGCCTTAAGAGAATGACGCGATATCTTTAGTGGGTTAATGCTCATATATGCAGAAGTGAGCATTCTCTACTTCCAATCCAGTGGTTGCAATGCACCAGCGCTTGTCCACTCTATTCACTGCTTCTGTAAGAGTCGAAACACCAGTGGTCGCGGAGCCCACCACCATGGTTCATTGCCACAGGCATTGCGAGTCCCAATTAAGGCCAGAACGCTCATGTGATAATAGACTCACAACAAGCGTGTCAAAACTTCACGTGAGCCGAGTTCCCAACCACGTCACCCGACTCATGGGTAGTACATCCCTCATCGAGCGCCACCAAATCACCTGGACCCGGAACTAGAGGGACTCTAGAGGGCATATGCTCTAGCTCGAGGCATCGTCATCCGAGCGGGGCCACACACGGTGCCCGCTTTTACCGCTCTACCTTCGATATATAGCGAACGCTTCTAGTTATTCAAAGGAGACCCCCCCCCCCCCCTTATAACAAATTGGACGCCACAGATGCCGTCTCTTGGCAGCAGATACAGACGAACACATTTCCAAATCTCCATAGACTACATCTCATACACCCCACATTATGCACCGACACATGTTCCTGGTGCAAGGCCCGCGCTACACTCTTCCACATTTCGTGGGATGTTGGGCCAAACCTAACAATCTACAGATGGAAAACACGCCTTTTAAACGGTGGGAGGCACTGCTGACCAGCAATAACCTGGAAGACCAACGTAAATGAAAATGAAAATTGGATTTTGAGGAAAGGAAATGGCGCAGTAACTGCCTCACATATATTGGTGGACATCCGAACCGCATAATAGAGGACGGATAAAGGAGGGAGTGAGAGAAGGAAGGAAGAAAGAGGTGCCGCAGTGGAGGTCTCCGGAATAATTTCTACCACCTGGGGATCTTGAACGTGCACTGACATCGCACAGCACACGGGCGCCTTCCGCGTTCCGCCTCCATCGAAACGCGGCCGCCGCGGTGGGGTTGGAACCCGGGTACTCCGGCTCAGCAGACGAGCGCCCTTAACCACTGAGCCTTCGCAGCAAGTGTAGACGAACAGGCCCTCATACAACAGGTCTACAGGGCAGCTCAAGCCAGCGGAGCCCTAGAATAGGACATCACCCATAAGCTCAAAAAAGTCCCCTTCTTTTTAGTAAAGTTTTCCTCCTCCTTCCTCCTCTTTGTCTGCACTGATTACACCAAACTCACTAGCGATCCAGGGTGAACATAGAAGAAATGGCGCCTTTTTGAAACCTCTTTTTTAATTGGTTTTTGGGGAAAGGAAACGGCGCAGTATCTGTCTCGTATATCGTTGGACACCTGAACCGCGCCGTAAGGGAAGGGATAAGAGAGGGAGTGAAAGAAGAAAGGAAGAAAGAGGTGCCTAGTGGCGGTCTCCGAATAATTTCGACCACCTGGGGCGCGATTACGGATCAGTCTCAAAAAACTGTCTCAATATTGAGACAGTGACGTCAAAATGACGACACCGAGAAATGCCGACCGCCGAATCGGCCAATGCGGAGCAAGGAGGCGGTGGGCTCCGCCCCGAAACCACTAATCGCACGACAAGGGACCGTAGACTAATGTTTTGCAGTAAAAACGCAGTGAATAAAAACGAGTAATGTTTTATTTTGCTAAGTAACTGTATTTCAAACCCAACAGCACCAAGCAAAAGAACCAGTGTTTTCATTTTTGCAATTAAGTTTGCTGTTCAGTCACTTTTTTTGCCGCGAAGGTGTGCTGTCAGCGGTATAGCGTGAACATGTTAGTCTGAAAATGAACAAAAACGCAATGAAGAAAACAAGCAATGTTTTATTTTGGTAGTAAACTGTGTTGCAATCTCAACAACACGAGGGAAAATTAGAAGCATTCTCAGTTTTGCAATGAAATTTGCTGCAGGTTAACTTCTTTTGCCATGAGGGCGCGCTGGCAGCGGCATAACGTGAACATGGCGGCCTGCAAGAAAACAGCTGATTCCATGGCTAGTTCCAGTTTTTTCGCGTGTCGTCTAAAATCAAGGCACTTTGCGGATGTCTGAAGTGTGCAGAAAAATCTGATTGAAGGCAGTGAATGCTACGGGCCTGCCGAGATCAACTTACAAGCAGCGCTCGGCTCGAAAATCGACGAAGACAACTTTAGTGTGTGTTCTCGGTCGGCGCCTATCGATCACCGAGTGACGTGTGGTTCTGTTTATTTTCTTTAGAAAATACCAGAAAACCATGAATCATCACATAGAAGCAACTGCCGACAGACAGGTGCAGCTGCTGATAGCTTGCAATCTCGGTGCGGGAAATGAGAGCCGACACGGCCTGCCTCTGTGGCAGCACTCTTCTGCCTCGTAACCAAGTGTTGCCGCCCACATCGGGCTAAGCACTTGATGTTCCGTTTGTATTTTTGTAGCTCCGTTCGGTTTATGTTCAGTTGTTGCCGTAGTTTCTTTTTTTTTTCCTGTGCAAGATGCAGAAATTGTGATGTTTATGCTCCACTTTGTTTAGAGAGAAAGGAAGCACTTGACTTGATAACTTTGCTATTGTCACCGAGGAGAGAACGAGCTTGTTCCATTAACGTTATTTACTGATCATGTAGTAGATCCAGGGTCAACCAGGAAAGAAGTAGTTTGCTTGTATAGAGGCTAATTGCAACTGGGCAGAAAGTTGAGCAAGTTTGTTCATGTTTGCTGGTACACAGCGCTTGAATTGCATATGATCCAGGGCAGTGAGGTAGGTAGGACAGGGCAGTGATGTGTAATATTGTATTTTGCTCAGCAGGCGAAGTGATGTTGGTATAACTGGGTTTGGTGAGGGCAGTGTTTGAAGGGCTTTAAATACTTTGCATAGCTTCTAACATGCACTTTCTTTCAGGTCGGAAGACCACTTTTTTTTTTTTAAATTATGGTCCATCATATCTGAGACACCCTGTATACAGGCCACTCCAGTTTGAAAGGGAACAGCCAGTTGAAAATAACTAGGACATTAAATACCTAGGCGAAAAGTAGCTTGAAAGCAGTTGCACTTATCACACATATTATATGATAGCACAAGGAGCTTGTCCGGCCATTCGGCATTGTCACCGTCTCGTGTCATCATGGACAAGACTTCATAGCCCTGTGTTACGCAAACCAAGCTAGGTGTCAGTTACGGGGCAATAACAGAGTGCTCAAAATTTCCCACAATGGAGCTGCCTGTATATTCTTAGAGCTGTAGAGCATTTCCAGTAAAGGTGTTGCATGATTTGTGATTGTAAACTAACCTCTAATCACACACCATCTCCTTGATGATGTGTCTGTGATGTTTACACATCTTTGTCTATCAGTGAAGATGTTCTAGTCATTCAGCAGTCATTGTAGCCACTGCACCTTACAATCTTTATTATGCATTGTTGTACAGCGGTTTCCTTGCAGTAGGTACAGCTTTTAGCACAGAGCGAAACCCCTAGCCACACACCATTACGCTAAAAGCTTAGCTTTGGTATTTACACTACTTATATGTGCCAAAATGTTTTGTAGTCCGGAAAATGCATCATGTACACTGTACTATGCCATATTTATTGTACAGGTAGCCTCTGTATGAAAGAAAACATGCACTTTGAACTCAATTTTTCAGATTTTTTTTCTTAACTGCACTCAGAAATGCCATACGGTAATTGTACATCAAGGTAAAGTATGCTTGTATGTACACTGCCTTTTCTGCAATAGAAACACTCGTGTCAAATGCTGTGCCTAAAAAAATAAACGCGCTTACTGAATGTATGATGCAATAAAAAACAGCTTTTTGATTCCAACAAGCATCACAAATATTTCATGCCTTATTCCAGCACTACACGTTTGGTTCATGCATGTTCGTCACACAGGTAATGACCACAGGCACTCCACCAAGCTGGAAGGAGACAGCAGAGAAGGGGCAGGTGGGCTGACATAAGCATTGACAAAAGAGAGTTCAAAATGATGCTTTTCAGAAATTGGGCGAGCTGCTTCAACACCTTTTCCGTCTTCAGGAAGAGACTGTGCAACACGCTGCTGAGGGACTGGAAGATATACTAGCAAACACACTGAAAATGAAGTGGCAGCCGGTGGGGGGCACTTGTTTGTCACTGCTGGCTTCTCGCTGCACACAGGTTGGCCAAGGGCACAACCACATCACACAATTGCTCACACACTTGCAGATGTGTGTTGTGCAATGACACAAGGAAATGACAGTGGCAACAGGGGAAGAGTGCCTGATATGACTCTCTATGCCAGCATGGTGAGTCATCTCTGGACGCTAGATTTTCCATCGCAACTGCCGCTACACCATCCCTCGGTACGCCTTCCTCTGGAGACGGGTCGTCCTAGAGAGGCCAAAAGTACAGCACCGCATGCTCTTCTCAGGAGGCAGGTGAGGAGGGATCCCGTCTGTACGAGGCAGCCACCATTTAGAGGTGGCCCGTTGTTATCTGGGTCAGAGGCAGTGTCGCCTGCACCCTCTGCTGATATGGGCACATCCAAACAGAGGCTGTGAAGTGCAGCACGTGCGGTGATGATGCGCACTGTCCACTTCCACTGGCACTGGTGCATCCGGTGCCCTTGAAAGCAACGGAAGCAGCTCTTCGGCACACCAATACAGCGCTCAGCCACAAATTGTGTGAAAGCATGTGGCGTGTTGTACAGGCCTTCTGCTGAGTCAGGTCTGTAATGTCATGCAACTGGTGCAGGCAGTCATGGCTCCAGTGGGTAGACATAGTCTCCTGCATAACAAAAAATGATGCGGCTAAGCATGTCCTTTCTCAGTGATCTCAACAGCATTACAGGACACTCTGCTATACAGTAGAAGACTCACGCCAAGTAGCCCACATCCAGGCTTTGCTGAATATGACATTCAAGAGCATACATACATGCAGGATTTAGATGTATAAGTGAGCACTACTGTAAGGTCAGTCTTTTACCACCATATTCATATAAATGATGCGCTATGATTGCCTACAAAACACAAGCGCTGTCAGGTGCATTTTGCTTTGGTTTCTTCAACAGGAAAGGCTATGCATTTCAACAATGTAATATGTGTCCTGTGTTTCTGCTGCAATTATATGTAACAAAAGGAAAGGGTGGCAATACACTGTATCATACTGTAAAGTGTCTGCATTTGTGTAACTGTCCAGACTGATTCTTGTAGCTTTAGCAGATCCGGCCAAATGCATAGTGCTGGAGCTCAATAGATGTGACTGAGTTCGCCCGACGGGTGACACGGCTATTTTACTGCTTACCCAGAAAAAAAATCACCGTCGTCCAGCAGGCCTTCCTCCGCCTCGGAATGCCGCCAGACAAACGCGTCGCGGAAGGATCCGGGTCAGCGCGAGTCCACGGCCAGGATGCACATGTTCGCGCCACAGATCTGAGAAAAAACAAGCACAGCCCGTACTCACTCTCGCTGCCGAGGCCCGCACTTGTAGCTCATGCACTTGTAGCACTTGAACTCATGCGGTCAAAAACAGTGGCCGAGGTATACTCACTATTACGTCCGCAGCGTAGAACCGCTTGCGGCTCGTTCGCAGCACTGCCCCCAGACTCCTTGATAGTGATGAGTGCCCAATCGACACACCCGACGACGCCGGAGATGCTGCCGCGGCGAACGTTTAGGCAAAGGACGCCCTCCTTCGCCGCCGCCTTCTCCTCGGGTCTCCTCGGAAAGCAAACACCCCCCTTCTGTTACCCAACGTTGACATTGGTCTCCGCTGCCCGCCGCAAAGGCTTGTTCACAGTCGGTTGGGCTGCGCCGACGTTTTCTTCATTTCCAACGGCGCCTTGAAACCCACCGGAGCGCGAGGCGAAGAAGCGCAGCGCGCACAGCACCTGCCGCTCCACTGACAGCGCACTCACCCGCGCACTTCCCACTTCAACGGCGAGTTCGTCGCACAGACACTGCGCAGTCTCCTCGAAATAACTCTCCCGCGCGTCAAAGTCGTCTTCATGCACCCTCCGACACCGTTGCTCGCGCGGTCACCCGCGTATACGACGATGTAAACAGCCGCCATTTTCTGTCTCAAACGTGCTGATACTACTTTTTCCAGTCTCAAAAAATCGTCTCAATCTGCCCGCATAATTAGATGGCCAACGTCACCACTTCTGCGCCATTTACGACGTCAGTCAGTGACGAAAAAAATCAAAATGGCCGCCGACCAATAGGAGAGAGGCAAATGATATACTTTTTGAGACAGTTTCGATTGAGACTGATCCGTAATCGCGCCCCTGGAGATCTTTAACGGCACTGACATCGCACAGCACACGGGCGCCTTAGCGTTTTTCCTCCATAAAAACGCAGCCGCCGCGGTCGGGTTCGAACCCGGAAACTCCGGATCAGTAGCCGAGCGAAACCTCTTTGCAGTGTTTTGAAATTCTTCCTTCCGGGCAGTTTTGATCGCTCTTCCATGCGCTAGATGGCTACAACCCCCCTTTTACTCCTCACTGTTTAGAGCGTACGTAACTTTCCTAAAGGATTAGTGACGCCACAGATCATAGATTGTTACAGGTAAAGCCTGTTAACGCGAAATACTTGTTGAGCAGTTTTCTTCGGTGTGGTTTCTACGCTTTCACCCACGCTTCGTGCAGTTATGAAGTAAGAACGCTTGCAGTGACCTAAAAGGCAAAGTTGTAACAGAGATGTCAAGCACGTTTCACCGCTTGCGTTTTATTGCAGCTTCAGGAATGTCACGCAGAAGATCATTCAACAACGCGACACCAGAAAGATCCTGACTGGACTCTGGAGGAAAAAGATTTATCATTATGCCTTTCTGAGCTTGAGGTTCTACGACTTGGACAAGACAAAGTACAGAAGCGTGTTCCATATCCTGCAGGTAAGAATATGAGCCAACAGCGATGAGTACACAATAATAACATGCTCAGTACAAAGTCAGGCCTGCTATTTGCGATGCTAGATCCTGCCTACAGCCCATGTCTGTTGGAATCATCACTCAGTGAAATTCACCAACGTGACAGCACTTGAGTTACCCCAAATGATCAACAGGCGAGGTGGGGCAACTCCTCATAGACGCCGAAGACCTCCCGAACCAGAGTGACGTCTTGCAAGGGAGATCACCCTGGAAGTTGGTTTCATTGCACGCGACCGATCACCTCGAGTTATACGTACAAACACACAACAATGTGCAGGATTTTTCCTATTAGTTCTTGTATATTATTTGTCTCATGAGGGGGGGGGGAGGCGTAGATACTAAATCAAAATTCAGGTGATCGTACACAAACGTTATGAACACAGCAACGGAATGAGAACTAATACTTGTCTAAATAGCAACAAGACTACGTAAGCCACTTTTAAGTATGGAAATACGAACAAATCAGTACATCTATGCGGATTTCAAAATGTCACAATGAAGCGAAGGCACAGAAACGTCATCCCGAAAAGTTTAAAATGTAATGCTAAATAACACTAGAGCACAACGCATATTACAGCAGTACATAACTGTAGGGTACATCAATAAATGCAATGAACTGCACAGTTACAATAATTGCAAGAATACAAATGATGCCAGCATGTAAGAATGTATAAAACAGCAATGACCGTTCTATCGAACACATTGCAAGGAGCTGGACACACAAGTTTGGTTTCACTGAACAGCAAGTTGAACATAAAGTTTCTCGGAACGAACTTCGAAAAGCAGTCCAACTGTGAAAAATGCGAAGAGAAATATAGCTGAATTACCTCAAATAGGGTAGGTCCGGAATATGAAGCACAATAAAGAGATGTTCTGTTACTACACGAGGTCAAGAAGGGTAGTTTAACACTTCATCGCCGCCAGCCCTAATTCATGTCGAGCACTTATTGACGTTGATAACGAAGGGCGTTTTTATTACTGTTCAGTTATATGCAAAGTAAATCTGCTAGCTCATCATCAACACAGGAAATGAAATCACAAGGAGCACCACCGAGTTGAGCAAAAACCATATTCCTCTGTCTACTTGTTTAGTTCTACACTACTCGGGAGGTCAAGAAATAAAAGGAAACAAGAATACGCCGATACCAACAAAAGCTACAACCTACTATGTTCACGTGTGTCGACCTAGGGGACACAGAAGTACTCTCGCAGGTTTCGCACATAGTAACGCCATGCGTGGCAGTAAGTTCATACACGAGTCGAGTGGACAGGCATGGCAGAAGCTGTTGCGCCTCCTCATATGGCTCAAAAATAGTAACTTTGCTTGTTTGCAATAGAAGTTCTACACAGGATGCGCTCTCAGTAAACATAAATAATAACGCTCACATGCAGTTAGTCGGTGAAGTTCATTTTGCGCATTCCTTAAAAATCATGCACAGACATGGCCCAAGGCGGACGGCCAGACGCCGATGCGGTCAAGTTCTAATTTTATTATCACATTTGTGTATGGCACCCGCATTACACACCTTGCAGTGGAAATGTTTTTACATTCATCAGAGATAAAGCTGTCACTTTAGGACAAATTTTGCAATTTTTCGTTCTTTTCCAAAGCCACCACTCATTCACGCACAGCCAGCACGTCTCCTGGTCCTTCCTTGACGCGGGAATAGGCCTAACGAGAAATCCCTTCGCTCGCTTGCGGTGAGGTATTCCTCCCTGAGAACACCACCCAGGGTGTATCCAGAGTTGCACGGGATACTCATTCGTACACCACAACCTCGGTGTTGGCGGGCGACGCTTGATGCCAAAAGAACACAGAACCAGAGAACACACGTGCACGAAACGGAATACTTCATACCACACGTGCACGAAACGGAGTAACCTGATACCACACGTACACGAAACGGAGTAACCTAGTACCACACGTGCACGAAACAGCATAACCTGCTACGGCGTTCCTCGTTTTTCGTCGTGGTGCGGTGCGTTGCTCGATCTCTTGCAGATATCATGGCGATGACGTCACGCTTGTGAAAAGCAGGGCATAGAAAAGTCTTCTCCGTATAAATGGTGCTAGCTGACCACGTGTCACCTTAGGCCACGAGGTCCAAATGCACTCTTAAAAGTAAATAGTTCCGACAACTTCTTTTGGCAAAGGAAACGCATGTCGCATATCGCACTTTTTTCGAATTTTCAGGGTAACAGCCCTCGTACTTAGCTAAAGTAAGTCGGGGCAGTAATGCACTTCCTGTACTCTCCAACCAATGTAGAATCAACATAGCACTCGGGCTGTCCTGCTTCCTGGCGAAGAGGGAGTTTACATGCCGCTTTCTCTAACCCCCTGATACGCTTAACCTTTGGAGTCACATTAGATGCTTGGTGATGTTAATAATGTTAATAGCTGTTAGAGATTTAAAGTTCAATGAAAGAAATGCCGGGCTTGGTAATTTACAGCTTGTAGCCTATGCATATATTTGAGACCCATAGCTGTGTCGAAGACTTTTTCTGAAATAAATAGAGCCAGCTGAGATACGAACTGGCCTAAATGGTATCGCGTATCATA
The DNA here is from genome assembly GCA_030143305.2 of Amblyomma americanum. Taxonomy (NCBI): domain Eukaryota; kingdom Metazoa; phylum Arthropoda; class Arachnida; order Ixodida; family Ixodidae; genus Amblyomma; species Amblyomma americanum. Next base: position 87,463 of record JARKHS020009247.1, on the reverse strand, counting down.
AAGAAAACTGCGCTTGAAAGATGCGGAGAATAAACGCGCACAATAAAACTTGAACACTAGAACGGAGCGCAAGCTATCAACTGTGCTTTATTCATGAACGCATGCCGTCATGCCATGCGTTTACGAATGCAGTGAATAATCTCTTCCGAGTTTGTGTGCGTGCGTGTGTGTGTGTGTGGGGGGGAGGAAGCACGCTAGAACAGCTGTCTCTGTAATTTCATCGTTAAGAATAAGCTTGATGCCATTTTGGTTTGTCTATATTATTCATGTTAACTGCACGCTGGCTGCCTGATTCATCGAAAAAAAAATGGTGGATCATGAAGCGAAGCCTGAGGTTTTCTCCTATATGGCCCTCCGTTCCCAGAAGGTGAAAGATATCCTTCACGGAAGCCTTGTACCGCAACGCCCGAGCTATTTCCTTGTCGGCGAGGCGTTTAGCAAGGAGGCCTGGATATCATGGGCATTTAGCAACATCAGGTACGTACTGTCTTTTCCGGTTCCTTCTCAAAGTGCATTACTGGAAGAACATTCTGCTTCTCTTTTACTACAACTGCAGGCGCATGCGCTGTCTGTGGGCAAGTAAGAAGAGAAAAAAAGATCCCGGTAAAGAAAGTTACCGGGGTCTTATTGTGGCATCTGTGTTCATATCAGCTTAGTGACTGCGCGCCGCGCCAAGGCGTCTGCACGGGAGACTGTTCCCGACGACGTAGGCTTTCTTTGAGCTGGCGATTATTTTGATCCGCAATGCAAGGGGGGAGGCGGGGTTGCAGCTGAACGAGAGCCTCTCGGGTACCAAAAGTGGATTAGCAGCCAGGCGCTCCGGGGAGAGCCAACTAGTTACTGTGATGGTTCCTTCTGGGTGCTACCTCATTAAAAACGTCATCCAAGTTTGTCTATAGTATGTCAAAATCAAGAGGAAGAAATGGGCTTTGGCTGGGCATGTAATGCGAAGCCAAGATAACCGCTGGTCCTTAAGGGTAACAGTGTGGATTCCAAGTGAAGGCAAGCGTAGCAGGGGGCGGCAGAAAGTTAGGTGGCCGGATAGGATTAACAAGTTTGCGGGGATAGGGTGGCTGCAGCTTGCACAGGACAGGGTTGATAGGAGAGACATGGGAGAGACCTTTGCCCTACAGTGGACATAGTCAGGCTTATTATTATTATGATGATGATGATGCTATCAAAGCCCAACACGTCCGACATTCATCTCCTGCTCAAAGACTGTGTTGCCCAGGTGGCCCTATGGTGGGCCTAACAAACCGAGAAGAGAGCGCACTTGATAGTATCTGTGTACTACGTTTTCTCAAGTGGTCCAGGAGGGCCACAGAGCGGGTGCTTTCATGAGGAAAGGTAGGGAGGTCCAGCGAGGTGTACGCCTATCACTGTCGTTCCGTCATCCTAAGGCAGATAAAAAAATCTTGCTGTGATTCGTGTGGTGCAGTTAAGCTACATCCCATCAATCAGAAATGTAATACCATTTCCAAGCTATAATCACCAAACTCGTTAGCTTCAGCGCAGGTTGACCGGTGGTCATAAGCGCGTGCCCCGGCTAACTACTCTGGCTTGTAGCAAACCGAGGAATCGCGCATCTCTCTACACACAGAAAAAGGATGCACATTGCGGGAGCTGTCGTGTACGGACACCTGACCTACGACGACCGGGGAAAGGGCGCGGTGATGCCACCTTCCTTCTGGAACTCGACCAACATAAACCAGTCCATGTACGAATTCAACTTAGTAAGTGCCGCCCCAAACATCCATCTTCAGTATTATAGTTGCTAAAATAGTTTTATGAAAAATGCAATGCTTGCGCACGTCGAGTCTAGGAAACGCGGGAAGTCATAATTTTGTCAAAGTGTCTAGGACGTTAATGTTTCGGGTAGCTATAGGACCACCTTTTTTGAAAAAACGCTGATGGGCCAAAAAAAGTTTTTTTTCTCAACACGACACACTGCTAACAATTTTGCTGCCTTAAACAGTTAAACACAATACTGCTTTCTGTCCGACCCAGCTGCCAGTACAGTTCAGCGACTACAGCTTCCCGCTGCCAATAACCATGTGGCGGTATTAATCCCCGCCTTGGCAGCAGCAATTCGATGCAGGTGAATTGTAAATGTACTTGAACTCCACGTGGTCTAAATTATTCTGCAGGGCGTTTTTTAGTTCACCTCCGCTTCACCATATTCGCTAGCTCAGCTTTTATACACTGTAAACACGAATTAGCATGTGTAGATGTAAATTAAGAGTAAGCTATTCTCTCGCTCACACCCTTTTAGTAGCAGGGAATGCTGCCAAAGCCTTGTGTTATATTTACACCACTAAAAATTCGGACTACTCGCAGATGGCAACGGGAATATATTCCAACTTTAAAACACGCGAAATTATTGATTTTACGAACAATTTAACCGCGGTTTCAATCTTCACTATTTCCTGACCTCAAGACTTCCGGAGCCGCGTCACAAAAACCTCCTAACATTGCAAGCAGCATCAAGTTACTATGCTTTGCAATGAGAATATGCCTTTGTTGCCAAGAGTGAGCATTCCGTAAATTCAGCAGTCGAAATCTACTCCGTGACTTGGGAAGCATACCCTTTCCCTAGAAGCATCAAGTTACTATGCTTTGCAATGAGAATATGCCTTTGTTGCCAAGAGTGAGCATTCCGTAAATTCAGCAGTCGAAATCTACTCCGTGACTTGGGAAGCATACCCTTTCCCTAGAAAAGGGTGCGCTAGAAGACCGTTCGCTCTCTCTTTAATCCTCTATAGGTTTTTAAGTGCTTAGAGTGTACGTCACAATCAAGTGAACCGCTTCCATAAAACGCCTTCAATTTTTAACTTTACCTGTCCTAAGCTTTTCCGAATACACGCAGTTTCCTACCGTCGCTATTCTGGAACGAAGTGCGCTCGGCAGTTATAACTGGGCCCACGCTTGCAGCTTTGAAACATTTAAAGGAACAGTGAAGATAAGTACCATGGCGCGTAGAACTCAAAATGGCACATTCGCTGTTCATAGGCATAGTCTGGCGCTTCGCACATCTTGATGTCAGTGAGGAGAGTAAAGGCGTGCAAATTTCTGATTCCGTTCTGCACACTAGGAGAACCACGGATGCCTTTAGGGTGCCACTGAACGGCAAAACGGGAATTTCCTGCAACAAGCTGACCTTTGACAGGCGCTGTGCGTGCTTGTTCGTAGAACGAACTGGAACGGGCAGATGAACTGAATTTTCTGTGATCCTCAAGGACTTCTAAATACCTTCCAGGACTCCGCCCACGCTGCTCTCAAGGACCTGCCGACCAAGAACCTGGGCTACACGCAGTTCTTCCTCTCTGTGTCGTTGGCTGGTCGCTACTACAAGCCCCTCAAGGAAGTTGGCATGCTCGAAGACAACGGCTACGTGACCACTGATCCGCTCTTCGTAAGCATAGCTCAGGTACACAGACATCCACGTGGTCGCAAGCCGATGGTTCTTTCCTGGGTGGGTCGTTAAGGTTTGCAGGGTAAGAGAGTGGAGATTGTGTAGTGAGCGAGAAGTCCTTGTGAAACGTTCACCTATGGCTGCACAGTAGCTGGCTGTAGAAGGGAGCACGGGCGAAGGCCCCGGCGCACCAAAAGAAAGCCCCACAATGAATGTATGTAAGATGACGAATCGGAAGGATATTGCGCATCAGAACGACTCCACAATTTCTGAGGAACGTTCCCACCACCTTTACCCAGCACTCTTCATTCAGAAGGATGAACGCGAATGTTTTCACCCCTGTGCAAGCAAAGGTCAGGCATTTATCTATAGCATCATGGTTGAGAGCACTGTTATCGCGATATGGGCGTGGGCGCACTAAGCTTGTTACCACGTGTTATTGGTTCAGATTTCTCAGGCTTTCTCGTGAGACGTTTCTCACTACGCTCGACAACTTTCCTGTTGTCACCTTAGCGGTTAAGGAAATATCTACGAAGTCTGTTAAACAATGCTGGACAATGAATTAGCTTAGAACAATCAAGTATACGCCAGAAGCTACTAAATAATGCTTAATAACCTTGATCCTAATCATCGTCCGAACTACGTCTACTGCTGTACAGAGGCGCTTCCGACTGACTTCCAGTTAACATTGCCGCATCTGCGGCCATATTACCATACCCCCGCAAAGTGACAACTCTCACAAGGGTTGATGTGCAGACTAATTGGTTCTTCATGCTTTTTAAGACTGGTCAAAATACACACAGACGATGACTCAAGCGGCTTGTGTGTCCATTTTTGTGTCTCCGTCCTTTTCTTTCGCGCTGTTTAAAAAGAAAATTACCTATCTCAACCGCTCACCTGCAGCACTTCTACCCCCTACCACGTTTGTGTTCTCTTGGAGCCCACTCCGCTATCGAAGGAGGGGGGGGGGAGGCATCGGTTATCTTCCCACCGCATGACATGCCCTAGCGACGCACATTTATGCTTCTTGATTTCAGCCAGTACGACCCACTCCACTAAGCCCCTTCTCACATGTTTTTTACGGACGAATTGCCCACTTACAATCCACTGCTGCTTCCTGAGGCCGGTATCCAGATACCCTTTTCACCCATTCACATATCTGCGCTTGGTGTGGCTCGTGCAATTGAACGCCTACTCCACCACACTAGCCCAGGACCCTATGGTATCAACGAGAAACTGTTAAAAATAACCTGCCAGCACACAGCTTCCCTGCTATCTCTCATTTTCCAACAGTCACTCGATACATGCGTGCCAGAATATTGGAGGTCCGCTTATGTAATCCCGGTATTTAAATCTGGAGACAGATCCGTTCCTAATAATTACAGGCCAAGTTCACTAACCTCGATATGTTGCAAGGCACTCGAACACATAACATGCACTAACAATATGACTCATCTTGACCAGAACAACTTGCTTCATATCAACCAGCATGGCTTCCGCAAACATTTATTGTTTCAGACACAGCCATTTGAGTTAATAAGTGACCTTCAACAAGAAATAGACTCTTCCCTCTACATTGACTCCATCTCCATTGATTTCTCTAAAGCCTTGGATTGCGTGCCTCATAACCGCCTGATGATAAAAATACTCAACCTGCAGCTGGATCAGCATACGACGCAGAGATTTAATGCATTTATAACAAACCGCTTTTAGTACGTTAAGTTAGGGTCTCATTAAGACGTACAGGTATTGCTTCAGGAGTACCTCGGGGTTCGGTGCTGGGTTCACTGCTTTTCTTTATATTTATTAATGACATCACGTCGACATAACGTCAACAATACGGTTATTTGCAGACGACTCTGTAATTTACCGAGTAACATCGAGCCCTTGCGACATCATTGCTCTCCAGACTAATCTTGATGAGCTAACTCACTTGTGCGGCAGGTGGCAAATGGTAATTAACGCAGAAAAAAACTAAACATCTCAAGTTTACTTCCGCTGCTAACACGAGTCCTAATTTCTACACAGTTAATAATACTATCATTAAAACTGCAGCGTCGGTAAAATACCTGGGTGTAAATTTTAACCCTAATTTATCCTGCAGCACTCATATTGAACTGCAGCAAGGCGGAAATTTGGGCGAGTTGGTAAGGGTTCATTTTCGCTCTCAGCGCAACACGAACGGGACACAAGACGAAGGACTAGCACAATCAGGCGCTGCTAGTTCTTCGTCTTGTGTCCCGTTCGTGTTGCGCTGAGAGCGAAAATGAAAAATCATATTGAACTGATCATTACGAAATCCTTAAAAAAACTTGGTCTTCTTAAACGCCGACTGCACCAAGCCAACGTGGACACAAAACTACACAAATTAAACATGCTAATCAGGCCTGCGATAGAATACACGTTAGTGATCTGGAACCCTCATTATACCTATCTTATTGCGATAGAATACACGTTAGTGATCTGGAACCCTCATTATACCTATCTTATGATGTTGGACTCTATGCAAACCAAGGGGGCTCGGTTCATCCTTTCCCGCTACTCTCGAAATCAAAGTGTTAACAAGACTGAAAATATCACTCCATCTCCCTCCTCTGGTCACGCGCAGAAAATTCAGCCGTTTATCTTTTTTCCATACTCTCTACCACAGCAACTCACCATTTGCAAGTTCACATCTCCCAGCACCGCACACATCGGCCCGTGTAGATCATATGAGGAAGACTAAACCCATTTTCGCTCGGACAGAACGAGACAAATACTCACCTTGCGTCCTGGCTATTGAAGAGCGGAATGCGCTTCCTTCGAGCATTGCGGCTGTCGCTGGAACATCAGCATTTCAAACAGCTCTTTGGTCATACTCAGAAAATTCCAATGTCGAATGATGTGCGTTTTTTTTCCATCGCTGTGTGGCTCACTTTTTTTTTCGTTTGCTTCAGTGTGTGCGTGTCGGCCGTAACGTTCCGTGAAATGTTAGATGCCATGCTTTGTAACTTCTGAAGGTGGGATTTTTGTTGCTTTGTTTTGTGGGATTTTATACATGTGCATTTTTTCAATACCTGTTGCTAGCCATTTTTTTTCTCTTTTTTCCTTTGCTCTTATTAACTTATACCTGGCTTCTTAACGTGTTTGTTCTGTCTTCAGGCGTTTATATTCTGTGTTGTATATTTGTTAAGTTTGCTATGATGAATTCCTCCCCCACCCCCCCAATTTGTACCCGCAGTGGGCCTTTAGGGTATTGAAATAAATAAAATAAAATAAATATCTTGGTACCTCTTATTGTTACACCAGTGAAAACCTTCACTTGGCTTTATTTCTGCAGGGAAACTCCTTTACTTTAAATGTTGTTCTTTCTCAACTTCGGCACCTTGCGCGGCGCTTAGTGAAATTAAGCCGAATATAGCATGCACTTCGGGCGTTAGCGATTCTTACGGGAAGACGATGGTCGTCCTGATGCGACAGTTCTGCTCTAAATTAACGTAGAAGAATGAAGGTATTCAACATTATGTAACTGCTGCACTGAAAATATTTGCCCATCTTTAGCCTGTCAATAAAAGGTAAGAAGTTTATAAATTATTGTAGAAGAATGAAGGTATCCAACATTATGTAACTGCTGCACTGAAAATATTTGCCCATCTTTAGCCTGTCAATAAAAGGTCAGAGGTTTATGTTGAGCGCTCGCGTTATGAATCACGTTGTCGTATATAATGTAGGCAGTTGAGTTCTGCTCTGTAAAATACTTACGTATATTTCATATGCTACTTCTACTAAGCATATGAACATGATAGAACAGGCAAGTTAAACGCAAACGAATAGGCATGCATGGCCGAAGCCTCTGCGTTTACATTCCTTGCAAGCTTCATTGCAATGGCCGTTCTCCTTTACGCCTTGATGTTTCCACCACTGTCATTAATCATGACATCTGGTGACCTCTGCGTGTCTCGCCATAATACTTGAATCTCAAGGCGTCGCCCTTACCGCGCTTCTCTTTGTCCACTCTTACAGTACTGCAATGACACCGACTATACGTGGGGCTTCCATAACACGACTCCAATCGGAGCTTATTACGAGAACGTCAAGGCCGGTAGAATAATTACGTACGATGACGTCACATCGCTTCAGAAGAAGGTAAGGATTACGTATAACCAAGTAAGCGTGTTCTGTATGACCCCAGGCTGTTGTAAAAATCTCATGTTCTATTCAAATGTATAACTAAGCCTACCTTGTACAAGAGCTGTAAGAGGAGTATGGTAGCGACCACACTTTCTAGCCGATGTGATGAGAAATCTGTGCCGCGCTACGCAAACTCTCCACCAGTGGTCCCGACACACACAAAGCTCGCCGAGAACGGATGAAGCTGAGAGGACCAACGCCAGCAGCCGTTCTATTGAGAAGGGCCGTCACACACAGGCAAGACGGCATGAACCTGGCCATAGACTAAACTGACGGTAAGCTAGACACGAAGCCAGGAGCTAAGTCAGGCTCCGATGCAGGCACTAAAGCCAGATTCTGAGTTTCAGTGTTTGTTGACGAACCATCTGGTGGCGTAATTTAATCAGGATTCATGAAAAACTGCGCGCTTCGTAGCCCGCGCAGTCCGCAGCCCGTAGCCGGTAGAGTTGCCGCGTGGAAGCCAAATAATTTGAATATTTTTTGTTCTCGCGCACAGTTTTCAGCGCCTCAGCACGCCTTGTAGCTTTCACTTGAGCGCCAGAAACGCTGTGAGACCCACTGCGGCCAAGTTTTTCTATACCCGTTAAGGGAAATACACGCTGATAAGTGGAACCTGGCCGACTTATAACGTAGGTTCTGGTCGCACATAAAGTTTTGCTCCACAGAAAAGCTTATAACGTAGGTTCTGGTCGCACATAAAATCTTGCTCCACACACAAGCTTATAACATAGGTTCTGGTCGCACATAAAATCTTGCTCCACAGACAAGCTTATAACATAGGTTCTGGTCGCACATAAAATCTTGCTCCACAGACAAATGGCATCTTTCTTACGAGACATGGAGGCATTCGCCTGAGATCTGCCTTAGGAAGCCACATCGCAATGTGCAGTGAAAGGCAGAGTGGATAACACGATAATAGTAACGGCAGGCGACTATCTTTCTGCAATCGTTTTCTTTGCCCCGATATCCCATGCCGTAAACACGAGCCAGCAGGATGGTCTTCAAAACTAATGACTGATTAGCGCCTTTTTAAGTGCCAAAATTAGGCAGTAAGCTAAGAGGCACGCCAGAATAAAGGGCTCCGGATTGACTGCGACCACGTGACGTTCATATGGGTCTTGTAATTGTATTACAGCTCTTGCTGTACACAGACGTTGAAGTTTAATGCGTTAAGCCATTTTGTTGGGGATCGTCTGGTCGACTAGCACTCCTCTACACCCCAATGTTTAGTTCAAAGTGCTGACGGTGGGCCGTTGTATTTTGGTGTTTCACTTCTTTTTTACCTGGTCGCGTGGTAAGCTCCGGGTCCGCGCTCGCTTCTTAAAGTGACCTTGAGGACAGTGTGATGTTTTTCTAGACTGATAAATTATCGGGTTGTTACAAAAAAGGGTCTACTTTAGGAGTCACTTTTTGTGAATTAGATAGGGCCAAAATATATTATACTTACTCGGCCGCCGCCACAAGCTAACTGCAATGACTTCAAGAAAGGCTTTTTGGAGATATATGAGCCTAGGGTACATAGCCATTCACATCCTAAAAATGTCTCTTCTCTATTAAGGCGAAAGCCTTTAATGGCTCATACTCGCGTGTCCGGTGAAACGCTGTCTTCAACGAAAAACGCGGCAACTAATCAGGATAGCAGAGAACGGATGGCAGCATCAGATAGAGGGGACCAAATGTTATCCCCACGCCAAGTTAGATGACTTTACAGCGATTAGTTGATTATATCAAATTATAGCGCAAAAAAACAAAGCAAACAAGTGCGTCGATATAGTGACAGGAGAGGGTGACGTCATGCCCGAGGTCGTCATGGTAACGGCGCGCGCGCTGGTGGCGCCACCTGCGCCCCACCACCAGAGAAGCCAGAGAAGAGAAGGCCAGAGAAGCAGACCGCAAGCGCCAATAACGTCGTCTAGATTGAAAGTGTGGCAAGGTAGAAGAAGCCTTTGGGAGTGCCACTGGTATGGGAACCTGCGAAGCTAGAATCGCAGTCTGCAAGGCCAAATGCTTTCGCGTTGCCACACTTTAGATTGGCAAAGTTCTCTCATAATTTTTGTATAAGACATAAAGCGATTCATTAGCATATTAATTAATTAATAGTTAATTCTCTGAACGATTTAGTCCCTGAACTTTTTCTTTGTGCTGCTTTAAAGCGACGTAAAGACGGCACTGAATTCCGGCGATGGCATCTCCATGATTTGTGTCAGTGCACTTTGGTGTAACATTCTGCAGCTGCCTTCTATTCTCGAATGCAGCTGTGCCGTGGCAAGCAGCTGATCCCGACGGTGAAATACGGGCTGGCCGCGTACCACGCCGACCTCGATGACCCCGCAAACACATGCGGTGATGGCGCCTACCCGCGCCTGCGCTTCCTCAAGAAGCTGCTGCATTTCTTCAACGAGAAATTTCTCGAGGCCAAGAATTACGACGAGTGTCTTATACTATAACCTCTAGTGATATCCATAAGCGCTCATTGGAATTTTTTTTATTCGTGCAACATGATCGCTTGTGAGGACATCACAGTGGACGGACACTTTGCCCTTCCTCCTGCAGTGTTTCGCGGCGTCATCGCTATGAAAAAGCATTGATTGTGTTTCGGATTGTGTATTGTAAATATCTCCAACGAGTCCTATTTTTTTCATCTTTAATTCGCAAACTAGCGCCACCGTTCATACAAACTTCCGATTAATCTAGCAGCGGGGACGCGGCCCTGAAGTAGACATCACTTCATGAATTGATATGCCAAAAGTTTCGAATTATTTTTGTCCGGATGTGTTTATCATTGTTAATAGCTGTGCTTCGCTATTATTTTATATCTGTGGAAATAAACCTTTATAAGTGTTCACTGCTTTCATTTTTTTCCTTCTCGCTAAGGAAATGCGCCGCTCGTTGCGGCAGTGAGCACTACAGTCAATGTTAAATTTCCACACATGTGTGGCGCTCGAGCGCTCGTGCGTAGATCTAAGCACGAATAAGCATACATGGGCGTAAAAAAGTAAGCTGTCCTCTAGCACGCTCCCTTTTAGAGACAGGGTATCCTGTCCAAGCTCCGGAGTATATTTCGATCACTAAATACATATTCTGGCCAACAAAGGTATGTTCCCACTGCAAAGAATAGTGACTTATTGCAGTTAGCTATGGGAGGAGGCTTTTAAACTCTGCACCGTAGCCCCTGAGATCAGCAAATACAGGAGGCTGAAACCTCAGTTAAACTGCTACAACTTCGCCCGCTTTGAAGAAGGAATTTGTTTCCGTCGTCAACCGTAAGTAATCTATATTTTAGTGATGGCCCTTATTTATTTATTTATTTATTTATTTATTTTACAATACTGCCGCTCTCAGCCGAGAGCCTAGCAGAAGGGCATAACAATTATTTCTTGTACGCGTATAAGTATACGTGTGAGTGGCACAAATCACGGAGAAACGACCTAATTCTTCAAAATACAAGCGATAAGGTAATAAAAACATACAATAGAAAACAACATAGTATATAATGACAACAGCGGTGCACGTCAGTCATAAATCTATAAATAGATTTTCTATCGACTTCTTATAGACTCGCCTTCCTACAGATATTTAACTCTATGTATAGTCATAGGCTTTCTATTGATTCTTTTAGATTCCATTGCCCTCCTATAGATATTTATTTTTGTCTAGTCATAGTCTTTAGACTTCCTATAGGCAAAGGTCTACTAATAGAGTATGGCCATTAATCTATAGACTGTTTGTAGACTGTATATGGAACTTGTATTGTCTCTAGGACTTGTCTATAGAAAGTCTATAGACTTTATAGGCGAATGTCTATGGACAGCCTATAGACTGCCTAAAAATTTTGCAGGAGTCTCGGTCTTTCTGTTAAGCTCGCTGAGCTGGCTGCGCACGCCTGTGCTCGAAATTCGAGACTGAGCGCGCACAGCCCATTCAAACCCTGGATGAGCCGTGAGGACAGTGCGCCCGTGTGTTTCGCGGAGTGTGATTCGGACACCTCCAGTGCGCCATGAAACGCTGCGTGCCGGGATACAAGAATTGCACGGAAGAACGCCGTCCGGGGTTTTCGTTCAGTCGGAGAGTATTCAGTGCGCATTCCGTCCGCGTTACTGAAGAACCCGTTGACAAGAGGTTGCCTGCAGTTCTCTCCAGTGCACCTAAGAACACCCAGCCCAATCCAGCATCTGTAAACAAAGCAACTGAGGTGTCACAAAAAGACTCAGAACCCTGAGGCCACTTAGGTACGCATTCCGCCAGAGCCCCGGAACAGCCGCGTTCACTAAACACCACGAAAAAAAAAACTGGCTTGCAGTGTGGTAATTATTGTAGGCCTAATTCTCAAGATTCAGTTTACAAAACGGCCCTCGAAGAAAGAAGGCAGCGGCGTCAGAGGGGGATAGCCTGAGGAAGCTGCCCGTGTGCCGTCATGCTTCTTCATAGTTTTTTTTCGTTCCTCCGTGTAAATGACGATGCGATGACGGCACCGCATTGAGGTCAGCACAACCTCCTCTCAGCGTCTTGCATATATGACAAGCCAACGCCTCTTGTATTTCTCAACGGTTGTCACATCAGCCGCAAATGACGAATCACACCCTTTACTGTCTCTCTGTTCTGCTGTTTCCCGCTCATTTGCTCTTCTGCCTATCCTACCTCAGGCTGGTCACGTGTGGTACCACCGGACTGCGCCACGCCGCGGAGGCTAAAGGAAGTGTCGCGCTACGCCGCAGCCTGAGTGATGTAACTCTAGGCTCCTCCCCGCTGGAGCGCGCCCCATTGTAGAGCATCGGTGAACGAGGCGTCCGCGCTGCCCCGCATGAAAACCGGATGGTCTGACAGGTGTTAAATCTGCCGAAGCCGTTGAGAAAGCTTCCGTATGACGGGAATGTTTACTGGAATAAACTCCCTCAAAGAGCTTCTCAAGAATCCTGTTCCTGTTAGTTTTTTCCCCCGTGTTTCAGTGCGCGTTGGCCACCACTAAAGTCTCAGATATTTTCTCCTTTACACGCCAGGAACCGAAGGCCTGAACGGAAAGGAGGTAGGGAATGATCTAGCCCGAGCTCTAAAATATGGGCCGGATCCCCATTCTTACCCCACCCCCCTCTTAGGACCGCACGGTGATAGACTAAAACATGTGAGAGGCCTTTGCCCTGAAGCGGGCGTAGTCAGGCTGATGATGATGACACAAATAACTTTCCTCCTCGGACACCATAGTCAGAAGGAGAATACAAACCAATTTCCTAATCTCCACATTTTAATTAAGGTTAGTCCTACAAAACACCCATGTTAATGTCCTTGGCCCAGAGCAACCCCCACGCTCTATCATACCTCTTGGGAATGTCAGGACAAACAATAAAAAACGCTAAAACTGCCATAACAGACACAGGAGCAGTGGGAGGCGGGCCTAACTGGCGAGAACCTGGACCAGCAAGACTGGGTCGTCCAGCTACTCCGCAAGTCAGCTGCCGCCAGCGGAGCCCACGACTCGGAGCATAGACTACCCACCTCCCGTAAAATTCTTCTTTCGAATAAAAGTCTCCTCTCTGTCTTCTTAGTGAAGAAGCGGCCACGAGAGCGGTGCAAGCACCATCCACCGAAAGAACATGGTGTTAGTTCAGCGAATTAGAATAGATAAAAGAATCGATTTCAAATAAAACTCGACGCGAGTGGTTAATGTTATTGGGCCCTGGCTAGGCAGTCTGTTTGCCCTTCGACATTTGTGCCTTGCGGACAGAGAGGGGACTTTACGAGCATCAGCAGCACGAAAGCAGCATGTACTTTCGCGCCGCGCAAGAACGTTACGTTTACAAAACTACGACAAGATGGCTGCCACCACTCAGTCGCATGTCACAAACGACGCCTGGAACTGTGCTCCAGGAGCTAGGCTCAAAGCTTCTCATTATCTTCCTTGTCAGCACCAACAACATCGCCACACGGGCGAACAAAAGGAAAACATTCATCTGACGTGCCTGAGGACATCACGGAAACTGAGTTGCCCATTTTTTTAAGTCATCCCCTGTTTGCGGCATGCAATCTGCAATCCAAATAGTCACCGCCTGGTTATGGCCGATCACCCTTGTGGGTATGTGCCATTTTGTGAGGCAAACAACAACAACAGCATCATCATCATCATCAGATGTTCTAGGTGCAAGGACGCCATCCACGGTCCTCTGGTTATCGCTTTTGGAATTGATAATACTCCAGTCATCGGCACTACAGGTGAGCCTTGAACGAATGGCGTCGGCCTCACCAGCTTGCTAATTTTCATTCAAGTGGCCATGGTGATCATTCGAAGGCTATTTGTCGTACCCTACATACGTGTCTACAGCCAGAGGGGCCAGCTGGTGTATCTTACTACGCTTAAGCGTCAAGACACCGGCCAAGCGTCAAAGCCAGAAGTACTCTTTTTTAACCAGCTCAGCCACAAGCAACAGGGATAGCGTTTTTGTGAACGTGATCACGATATAGCCCAGTCCGCCCCTCATGCACGTAAAATCGCTCGGGAGGCCGGCGTTTATCTGGACGTAGGGAAGCGTGCCCAGCCTTGAACGAAGAGGCATCGCAATCCCTGAGAGCCTGGGTTTCGGAGATGACTTCAACGTGCCACACCACAGTGGCCGACGCTTTGAACTAGACTTGCAGCCCGAAGGCCCCTAGAAATCTACAGCACACGTCAAGCAAGGCCACCATTCAGAGTGAAGAAGTATTAGTACAGAAGGAATCATCGAGGAAATTAATATGCACTTCAAGAAGCTGCGAGGTCAGGAGGACACCTTAGGTAGCGTTAACGATGCCTAACAAAGGCGCAGATAAAAGTCTCGCGCATGCACGTTGTACTGTTTTCTGCCCGTGGTCGCTGTTTTTCCCTCCAGCATGAGAACCTTCTTTCATATCATATTCTCGTGTTCATATGGATGCTTTAGGCTGTGGTAAGTCATACGAATTCCTTTTTTTTCGCTTTTTCGTACAGACATGGAACGTCTCGTGGGCCTGGCCAAGGAGCAACAGTTGTGCGATCCTCGCGAATCTAAATTCTCCATCATTGGAACTGAAACCAGCCTGTAAGTAGCGTCCCAGTCAGGGCCATCTCGTAATTTCTCTGCGGACGCAGATGTTGGCCCCCCAAGCCAGGTTTCTTCTGCGGACCCGGTGGTCTGCGACATCAGCGAATCAAGACTTCAGGGAGATCAAAACACTATCGATGACATGCCTCGAATTAAACGCGAGTCTTCAGTCCCGCGTCATACATGCCCCGACGAACGCCCGTTGCAGTCCGGGCACGAATTCCACGCGCTCCAGCTGCCCTCAACTACTGTACGCTGCAAAGGTGAAACCAGCTCAAAGGCATCCAGCACCGAAGAGCTTCTCACGCCTCCTACTCAGCAAGAGATAGGGACACAGAGGCGATATCGGTGTGACATCTGCTCGAAGACGTACGCTCACATCAATAACCTAAAGGTACCGAACACGAGTTTTAGTACAAGATTTCAGTTCGGATTTTCCGTGTCCGAATTCGCGTTTTCGCTTATTTTGTACGGTTGTCAGTAGGTGCACCTGTAAAAAAGGCCAGCCTATACATAACTCCGAACCTGCCCTTGTCCTGTGCACAGGCGTACCCGTGTTAACATTAACCGTTGTGATCCAGGTCCACGTTCCTCATGCCGCTAACGCTGTACAACATGGGCTCCAGTGGCAGCCCATCTCGTCAATCCATCTCGGAGGAGCTACCGTGTATTTGCGAGAGATGATAGCCTCGAAAAATATGAGCGCTCCTACGGAGCTCCGTTAAGTGCAACGAAAAAGGAATAGCCTTCGTTTCAGCTAGAACATTATTTGACAGTTAACGCGTTGCCGTTGCTGCCGCTACCAGGCTTGCCTAGCCACATTTTCCGTACGGGACCAGTTACCGTGTACCGTGCGCCGTTTGTTACCGTCTACGGTGGTGCTAAAATTAGCTGTTAACTTGTGTTTGCTTCCTCTCCTATTCTGGTGTCTTACTGCCTGTTAAAGGCGTGGAAAAATATTTTTGTATGCGGATTTTTTTTCTTGGGAATAATGCACAATGCAATAGGTACGAGAATCGGAGTGTGAAATTCACCTACCCCATTTCAATAATTTATAATTGATTTTTCTTAGCCATTTAGGTACCAGTTTCAACAGCCTGTCGACGGCTGTGACATAAGACGTCTTAAGGTCACGTGGGTCTAAAAAAAACAGCGATATAATCGCGGCTTGCTCATTTTTGTGGTTCTAACCCTAGGGCAGAGTTGCGTAAGAGTTATAGTGATTGAAAACCAAGACTGCAGCGATCGTTTTTGTATGACCAACGCGACCTCAAGTCGTCGGTTACTTCACAACCGTTGTACGACAGTTCAAAACACAAAACCTCAACAACATAAGAGAAAAAACTCAAAAGTTACTAATCTCTTGTTGGCGCTAGCCACGTGACTTCCCATGCTTTCTAAAGTGCTGCCCATCATTTTAAAGACTGAACACAGAAGAAAATTTCTCTATACTCGTTGAGATTACGATGTTTGCGGGAATATTGTGGACGCAGATGTCACAGCTGGCGGAGTTCATTGGAGAGATATATGAGAGAGACCTGTGTGCTGCAGCGGACGTGGATGGGTGACTGTGGTGCGTAATTTCCGGCAGGTTCAGTTATGCATAATTGTCGCAACCTTTGCAGGCGCACCAGCCAGTCCACACGAGCGAGAGACCGTACACCTGCCGCCTCTGCCCCGCCGCTTTTGCTCGACGGTTCACCCTTCGGACTCACGTCCTGGACACCCACAACGCTGCCGGACTGCACGCGTGCGACCACTGCGAGAAAAAGTTCGCGTTCAAGAGCAACCTCGAACGCCATCTTAGGGTGCACTCGGGGGAAACTCCGCACCCTTGCCACCTGTGTCCCAAACAGTTCTCTAGGAGGGACAGCCTCTTGGTTCACCTGAGGATGCATGCAGGCGAACGCCCGTACACCTGCGTTAAATGCGACAGACGCTTCAGCACCGCGTCGAACCTCGGGGTACACGTCAGGGGGGTCCATTCTTCGGAATCGATGTACTCATGCAAGCATTGCCCCAGGAAGTATCGGTGGCGAATTTCCCTGAACACTCACGTCAAGACTTACCATGCTCAGGCTGAAAAAAAACGAGCCCTTCAGTGATCAGTGTAAATTTCTGGATGATAAAAAGCGTTCTCAGAAGCGACGATGTGCGCTCTTTCTTGATGAGCATAAGTGTGATCTTGCGTCCAAGCCAAATTGTCGGCACTTTAAGTATTGGGTTACAAAGCGAAGCTGTTAGTGGATCATTCCTGGAGGATCTGGCGTGGGTGCCTTCATTACTGAAGCCCATCACCGCCAGCCACATGACCAGCATTGGTCGCGTGGTCCTGGACTGTGACGACACAGCGACGACGCAGCCACTCGAGTATGACCAGTGTCCCGCATGGGACCAGAGTCAGTCCCATCACACTGTGCCTTGACGTCACCGTGAGCATGCGGTCCCCGATGCGGTCGCAGATCACGTGACTACTTGACGCTTCTGACGAACAGAAATACGAGCGCCTCCAGTTTCCGGTTTGGCGCCGGAGTCGGTCCGGCGCGCGACTCATACCTATGGCGAGGCTGAGCGACAGAGTAGTTGCGATTGCAAGAAGAATGAAAAGGAAAGTGCACGGGCCAGCCCGCTGGCTCAGGCTGAGCCACAATCGCTGCCACGTGCAGACAGTAGGAGAGTTGAAAGGGATAGTAGAGGAAAGATTAAAAAGGACGCGCGTAGCAAGAACCGTGTCATCTGAAGCGACGACGACGGTTTAGCAACAGATACCCCCGGTGACAAGGAGTCCCGCAACATGCAAGAGAGCCTCCAGATCTTAGCCCCGTAAGGCCAGGAAGCCACCCCCGTCCGAATGCTAGCGAAGGAGCTGTTATACCTCCCCGCTAGTCACGTGGTACAGTAGAGGCGAGGCTCCGAGCGAGCGCAGCTGCGGCACCTCTCCACTGCGATCACGTGGTATGACGTCACTTGCCACACCTCCGCTCCACCGGCTCAAGGTCAAACGCGGACCAAACATGACCTTGGGAGTTGTAGTGCGAAGAGTAGAGCTTTCGCTCTAAAACCACACCATCGACATATGAGCCGCTTGCTAGAAGGCATACACGTTTCAGAGCAACATTGTGTTTGGGTTTATGAATATAAGGGCTATTTTGCAAAGCAACGTTTGAGAAAAGTGGCTTGAACAAAACTTAAAGGACGGTTACCACTGTGTAACGCGAGATTCAGTGACAGCTGTTAACGTGTTTAAACTTTACGATGCAGGAGCGCCAGCTGTCAAAGCACCAGGCGTAAACGTTGTGACGTTTCCAGCACAGCTTCCAATACGTAGGTTGAAGCAGACTGACGATGCAGGTTGAAGCAGGGACGTTATCGACGGTTGAATTTATTCACTTCTCCTCAAACCAACGCAGCAGTGCGGGGAAGTTCGATGTGACGTCATGGGAGGTAGGATTTCAAATTACCCTTGCCGTCAGCCACACCCTGCCGTGCCTCGTTGAATGCTGCCAAAGAACGCTCGGCGGACTTTGGCTTCGATGTCATTGTTTTTTTCCTTCAAATCAAGCGTTTATGCGTTGGAAATATACCGGTACCTTCGATGACGTCATCATGCATCGCCCCCCCCCCCCCCCCCCCACTTGGCGCTGTGCGCTGCGGAGAAGCTTGAAGGCCATGTGATTTTAATCGGTTATTACCTCACCATTTCAAATGCCAGCCCAAAAATACTTCTAATGCTTTACCTGCAAGTTTCACACATTCGACCGCTTTAGGCTCGTCGATTTCTGAAACCTATGCAGTTTACCTTTAAGCTGGGCAGCGCTCTCTGTCTCCCTGGCAGCTTTCGCGGCTTGAGGAGCCGCTACGTTTAGCCGCTTCACTTTTCAGTGCTGGGCAGCGCGATAGGGGTGCTTTCGCTGATTGATCTGACGTCGCACTCGCCCACTGCTCGTGGGCATTAGAGACACGTTCGGCCACCTTGGCCACCTTCTCAGCTTTGCGTGCGGCCACATATATTATGCTGACGTTACCGACGACATAGTCGAGCC
Organism: Amblyomma americanum; assembly: GCA_030143305.2. NCBI lineage: Eukaryota > Metazoa > Arthropoda > Arachnida > Ixodida > Ixodidae > Amblyomma > Amblyomma americanum. The sequence goes on along the minus strand of JARKHS020009247.1, from coordinate 68,789 downwards.
TTCCTGTCTTTTCGGCTCGTCCGGCTGCTCTTCATGGCCCGGATCTAGCATTAATAATACCGAGCATTTGGCAGCACAGAACGAACGAGTCGCGAGCAGGTGGTTTACACCACATCATCTGAGATGCTGCGGCCATTACCGAGAGGTGTTTTGAGGCGTCGGTACACGAAGCTGAGATCTACCGGTGCCGGCGCTGGCTCGAATCCCGCTCGGAGTTATGGTATGGAATAGTTTTCGGTAGTTGTGAGTCAGGCGTACCCATTCACCTAACTACATAAATGTACAGCAGTGGAGCCAACAGCGCAAACGACATTTAAGTCGTGTGGCGAAGCTCTTACTGCAGGCGTTTAGAACTTAAAAACTCGACTCACAACTACCAGGTTTTCTTCTGCTCAGTAATATGCGGACGAAAAATTTCGAAAAGTTCCGGAACAGTTTGGTCTCAGATTCGGCTTCAGGTTATGGCAGGTGTTCGAGTGATTTTTGCCGAGAGTAGGAGATGAAAGCATTTCGCGCTTAAAACATAAAATAAACACATTTAGAAAGCGAGCTTTTTCGCAGATCACAAAAGTCTGTGGAGAAGCGCATTAGCAAGCTTCCAGGAAGACGAATGTGCATTAGCGCATGCAGTTTTCTTCTGTTTTCTTTCCAGTACAAGGCAACCAACCGGAACACCCTGCGGTTAACTTCCGTTCTTTACCTCTTCCTCTTGTCACGCAATTTTGCCAGCCATCTTCAATATCCTGTTATGCGCTGCTTGCAAGAAAGACCAGCCTGTCGAAATGAATAAATTATCATTTTGTCTTCATGTTAACAGACGAATGAGTCTTAGGACATTGTCTTTGTTTATTGTGTTGCGCATGAAACTTAACTGTTTCATTAATCGCTGATGTATTGAAATCACTTGTCGTTATTTAAGCGCGACGCTTCCCTGCAGCCTTTTGTACTGTGAGATTTGTATGGCTTCTGCAATTTCATCCAGTGTGTTGTGGAGACCTAATTCTAGTAGTTTTACGGGGAGGGTCTGAATAGGTAAACATAGCGATTGCTTGACACTTCTGCGGACAATCCCTTCGAGATTGGACTTCTCCGCCGCCTTGAGATTAAGGAAGGGAGCTACGTAAGCGATCCTGCTTATTACAAAAGGCTTGAACTAATCTGATTAGATTAGTTTCTTTCATGCCATATCGCCTATATTCGATTCTGCGGATGAGTCGCATAGTAAGTTGCGCGCATATATCCAATTTGTTTAATGCATCCCCATTGAAACCGTTGCTTTGAATGTACAGCCCTAAGACTATAATCCTGTCCACCTTCGCGGTATCGAGTCCGTGAGCCTTCAGAGAGATCCGCGAGGGATCCGACCACGATTTACTTTTGGGCTGATAGAAAAGCATTTCCGATCTTTGCGGGGAGCATCTAAGTCCCCTGTCATTTACGTACTTTTCAACTTCTTCTATGGCCATTTGGAGAGTTTCCTCTATTCGACCATCAGTTCATTTGGCAATCCGCATGGTATTGTCATCCGCATACGTGCAGTTATTGAGTCCCTCAATCACCGCTAGTTTGCTTGGAAGCCCGATCATGACCACGTTGAATAGAAGGGGGGTCAGGACAGATCCCTGTGGAGTTCCATTGCTGCCCAGCTCTATGTATCCTGATTTACTTTCCCCGAAGTGAATTTGCGCAAATCTATCAGAAAGGAAATTTTTTAACGTAGTTGTAGGTTTTCAGGCCTACTGCCAGATGGCTGAGATTATCCAGGATCGCCTTGTGCGTGACGTTATCGAAAGCCTTCGCGTGGTCAAGACCCAAGGAGACCTTCGTGTCCCGCGTTTGGGCGTCCACAATTTGATGTTTTGGTCGCAGCATCACGTCCTGTGTGGAGAGCTGAGGCCTGAATCCCACCATGGAGCTGGGGTAAAGGTTGTTGTCCTCTGTGTAGTTGTTGAGACGCGTCTGCACAGAAAAAAAGAAGCAGAAACCTTGACTTCTGGACCGTAAGCCTACTGGTAGAGTATTATATGTACTTAATGAAACCTTTCGGAATTTTTAAATTTACCCCTCTGTCTCCTCTCCGCCGTCTTTCCCACGGTGCTGGGTCCGCTTTCCAACTGTTACGACTTCTCGCGAGCCTACAACTGTCCCAACATGAACCCTGCCAAGAAGGGCTCCATCTGGTGAGAGCCCAATAGGCACTGCAGCTCCCTTGGATGTCCCATGGACGTCCTGGACGTCCACAGGACGTATAAGAAAGTTTCAGTGCCCATTGGGAGGCCAGCAGAGCGCTGCGGGCGGGTCGCGACTCAACGAGGGAGGACGATGGTGCGCACCTCTGCTGCACAGCTGCCGCAGCACCACCGCGGGTGGAACTGTTAGCAGCACTCACCGGCCGACGTTGACGCTGACGACGTGCCAGTTCGTCGTAAGGCGAAGCTATAGTGCCAACTTTTAGTGACGGAGTGTGACGACACGGCTGTAGTGACTTCCGTAAGACGATCAACCAGTGCCGAAGTACAAAACTAGCGCAAGGTCAACGGGTAAACGTCAAATCAACGAGAACTCGGCCTGTGCTTTGCAAACTTTGTGACGGGGTTGCGACAAGCACTGGCTGTGCACAGCCGATGCAGTGGTGTCATCGGCCATCGTACTGATGGTACGCTTCCGCCATCTTGCTCCTCAGGGCTGCGTCGTCAGATCCTGAAAAAAAAGAGCTAACGCGTTGAGACGCATTTTTGTTTACGTACCTCATAGCCCTGTTTAACATGAGCTCCTTCGCAAGTGTGAAAACTGTTGGCGGCGTCGGTGTAAGCAGAAAAAAAAAGTTTTCACTGCTGTGCCTTTCGAAGCATGGTAAATGTGCTGTAACAATAACATAGAGCAGTGCTCTTATCACTGCTCTAAGGCGTCGCCCTTTGACCTGTTTCACTTTTTTTCCTACTCCTCTTTCACTTTGCCTGTATGGCTTCGCGGCCGAACGCGAAAATGTGTTGAATCGTGCTGCCAGCACAACGGTCAGCATTCATACGGAACGACTATCTGGGACGAGCTATTTTTCATTCGATAAAGACTCTGTCTCAAAAACATTTAAGCGTTCACATCATGAAAGGAAGAAACGCCACTCGGCTGCCTCGCTTGACCGTACACTGTATAAATAAAGCGAATTTCGCTATAGAGCGCTTCGTGAGACTGCGTAGTTGGCGCAAGTGTAGGTCCACAGTGCGCATGCATAGAATGGTATTGCGCAGGTCGCGCACAGTTGTAATTAACGCAGAGAATACATGCTCTTCCACTGGAAAGTTTGATTAGCCGAAAAGTAATCACGAAAGTTATTTCTCAAGACAGCATATTTATCAGACAGCAGGAATACGTCGCATAGGTCGTGTATTCCTCATATTGCGAAGCATCGAAAGAAATCGTCACCATCAACAAGAAGAGTATATCACGCTTCCATGCTCCTTTTTCGCACCTTTACTGCACGCATAGATAAGACGAGCGTAATTAAAACAGAAACGCCTTTAAAGCCGGTTTCATGCAAATTGTGGACGTACCGCCTTTGTCGAAAGCTTTATAGCACGGGCGGTTTGCTTCTAAGTCGTGCAGTGGGGCTCCTGCAACATCCGTGGAAGTAACCCTCAGAGGGAAACGGAGCAGAGCTGCTACTACCTTCAAGAGGTTTGGCACTCTTGAGCTACACGGCATGGTCTTCCGACGAAGGGTGTATGCGTCTTATCTTACCAGTTTATGGATTTAAATCAGCGCACCAGTTCCGTTTGGTTGCAGTCAAACACCTGGCTAAAGCCGAAATAATTGCAGAAGAGAACTTTACGTGTAGCAGCCGTCTGCGAACTTCAGGCTTCATTACGCCCATCACAGAAAACCGAAAACTTTGCCGCAGCGGCATCACCAAAGGACACGACGTACTTTTTCAATGGCTGCCGGGACTCTGCGGCGTCGCCGGGAACAACCGCATGGACGAATCCGCTCGATCTTCTTCTAACAAAAGTGTTCACGTAATCATTCCTATCTCCAGAGTTGACACAGAGAATAGGCTTCGAATGTTTGCGCAAGAGCTCACACTGCGGCATGGAGCTGCGACCAGATTTTCAACCACCGCATCAGTTCTACCCAATGAGCAAAAGAAGTCCACTGGACGTCCACAGGACGTCCGAAATGTCCTTAGGACGTCCAAGAGTGTTTCAGTGCCCATTGGGTATCGACCTATGGCTGCAGATCCGTCTTCCACCTCGTTTACAGCGAGGCGAGGAAACTTGCTTGTCTTTGGCTCGATCGCTGCTGCGTCCACAAACCAGTGCTTATTCTTCAATGATCTGGCAACAGTCCTACCCGTGGGCAAGCGGAAGGCTGGGCAGAGCCCGGCACGGGGTGACGTCCCACGGGGGAGCGATCATGTGACTACCGTGTGCATATAGTGCAATACAATGCAGGGTACACTACACGGGCTTGCCAAAGCATGCAGGCCGCGCCGAAAATACCAAATCGACAACCTGAGCAGTAGAAGACCGCGCAGTCCAGCTCAAGCGTAGAAGACCGGGCAGCTGGTTCAGTGGGCGCAGCAAACAGCTAAGGCCATAGGAGCCCCGAAGTAATCTTGAATTCGTCCAGTACTAGGGTATGCCTCCCCTGTCTGGAACCCTCACAAGCATTGCGACATTAATCTCATTGAGAGCATACAATGGAAACAATCAGGTTTGTACTTGTATATCGCCGCTACATTTCTCACCCTCTCGCGCCTTGGCTGCAATGAATCAACCCCTTTATCCGTACGCCGTCACATCGAGTTACCGAAGTTTCTGCATTTCCATTGTGAATTTTTCTTATCGTGTCTCACATCAAGTCTATATTCCTCCAGATATCCCCGATCGACTAGGAGTCACCATAACCTTAACAGTATGCGTGTTGCTATTGTTGCTATTCATTGTGTTGCTATTATGTTATTCTGTGCTACTCTTTTAGTGCTCTGCCTTATTTCTTGTCTATTTTTATTTTCATTATTTATTGCCTTGCAACAAGTTTTCTATAGGTTTGTTTAACCCACTCCTGCAATAGCCGCACAAAGCGCTGGAGTATGTATAAATAAATAAATAAACAAATAAATAAATAAATAAAAATAGATAAATAAATAAATAAATAAATAAATAAATAAATAAATAAATAAATGGCCTCTCCCAATTCGGGGGGACGCAAAGCTTTTTACTGAATAAAGCTTACCAGCACCGCCACACGTTGTGCGTATAGCTCATGCCTTGCGCATCACTCTATAATTCATGAAAAAGAGAAAAAAAAAGCAGAGCGAAGGTTTCCGGGTAAGACATGTTTGTGTTCGTAGACATTACGCGTCCCTGCAGCCGAGCATGACCGGTGGGAAGGGAGGCAGGGACCTTGCACGGGCAGCATCCCACACGGCCTGCGCCTTTCTCTACATAATCATTAGCACATGCCAGCTGGTGCATGCTGGTTTTGCGCATTGCCAGTTGTGTAATCGCCATTCGTTTTTTTTTGTTAACTGCTCCTTTACTTCCTGCCTTTAATCCCTTCCTCCTTGGTATAGTCATATCGTCCACCCATGCAGAGTAAGATTGCTACCGCGCATTACATTTTAACTACAAATAGCCCCCGCATAGGCTGGCACAGAGCATCCGAGTAGCGTTTCAATGTGTCTGACGTCTCGCGAAAGCGCGTCCCACCAGATGACAGTGAGGGTCTGCCGAGGCGCGAGTAACTGCACGTGGTGGTCGTACATCTGTGCAAGCGCGACGCCCAGGTTTGTACCTGCCAGTTATACATTCTGTGTAGCTTGTATACAGTCGTGAGCAATGTGACACTGAAAAAACTTCGCACAAAATTGCAGATTTTTTTTTAGTTCTCTGCAAAATTTCGGAATGACTTTTGAATATTATTAGCATAGAGGACGACTACTTAGAAAACAGAACAAGCCCTGATTGTCTCGCATAATCACGGAGTCATCAAGAAATGAACGCTCAAACTAACTTCCCTCTCAGATTGCTCACGACTGTGCATGCGCGGAAGCGGAATCATTATGGCGCCACCACAGCAAAGTATATTGAGCCGTACTTTCTGCACCAGTAGCTAGCAAGTCTTCAGTCGCCAACCTGGGCTACTGATCCGGAGTTCCCGGGTTGGAACCCGACCGCGGCGGCAGCGTTCCAATGGAGGCGAAACGCATAGGCGCCCGTGTGCTGTCCGATGTCAGTGCACATTAAAGATCCCCAGATGGTCGAAATTATTCCGGAGCCCTTCACTACAGCGCCTCTTTCCTCATTTCTTCGTTTACTCTCTCCTATCCCTTCTCTTACGGCGTGGTTCAGGTGTCCGCCGATATGTGAAACAGACACTGCGCCATTTCCTTTCCCCCAAAACCAAAATCAAAACCAGTCGCCAACCTGTGCAGCTTGCGTGAGCGTATTCTGCGGCGACGACCGAATTAGCCGCCAACCTCTGCATGCAGCGATCCATAACCATTTCCTTTTGCATCTTCATTTAAGTTTTAAGGTTCGGACCGTCCCTGAAGGTTGCCTCTTGTGTTCCATCGCAATTCGCACACTTCTGAGCATACACTCTACATGCAGGCTCAGCGTGGGTGCCTGCGCAACGCAGACATGTCCTACTGATGCCCTATTAACTGACATTTGCGACATCGCAGAAGCCCCAGGCACATATGGAGGATAAGGTGCCTCACAAGTTCTACCTTAACTTGTGGCGGCAATCTGTTCTCTTCAAACACTACCCTAACGCCCCGTTAGCCCAAAGCGGTGAATGTCAGTTATGTGGACGCTAAATTACAGCAAATTCGGTAAATCACCGTCAATGATGTCCAGGTCGAATTCGGAAACCATAGACGTCGTACTTACCACATGGAATCAACAGAGCAACTTTTTAGGAGAGGCTCTAAGTGTTTGCCGGCCGAAGGAATTATTTTGCCGGTGCGACAAGCACACCAGGTATCGTGTATAAAAATGCTTGTCCACAGCAACTGGTACATTCCCGGGATACTCGGCGACTTCAATACCGCACGCCCTCTAGATCTCATTTTTGGGGCGTCTGTTCGCGACCTCGCTGTATACACCATCGTACCACTAGTCTTCTGAGTCGGATAAAGTATAGATATCCCCGGCAGCTCTGAGGTGAACCATTTATTTTCTGCTCGCCGGTTTGAAGCTCGGAGACTACTAACCACAGCAGACAGCCAAGGCTAACGCAATCCGCCATTGTTTATGACAGTGAACGCGTTGCACAGACGTTACCAGATGCAATTAGACAAGAAAATAAGAGGAACGCGTGAAGGTCTACCGGCATGCTCAGTCTGCAGCCGCTGAAAAAGAAATCGGAAAAAAATTGATCGTAGACGTATAGCGTTTCGCCGTTTGGAAGAATAATGCAAAACTGTCTCCTTTTTTCCTTGGAGACGTTTTATTCACGCTGTGGAAGTTAGAACCCATTAAGTTTTTGAAATAACACGCTGGGACACGAAAATGATCCCCATGCTTTCAGTCCGCTCGTTAGAAGCGCAGGAAAAAAGAGTAACGAAAAACACCGCCCAAGCTCTAGCCCACGCACGCATGGCGAAACCTGCCTGTCTGCGTCAAGATCTTGAAACCATTTCATCTGGACAGGCGAGAGGCAGACGACGAAAGCATAGCAAAAAATGTCTGGCCATAGGAAACGCCACGACGGCCGTCTGCATTCCTATGGATGCAGCGGCGCGGTGAAGTGCTCTGTCACCCAGCGTTATCACCCAAGGGAAATTTTCTATCGCTGATAAGGCCGACACCGCAGAACGCCCGAAAAACGCCCTCGGCGACAATTACGCGCATGAGCAACCGGTCGAAAGTGACGACATAGATGACGATTCCAGTCAGACCCCGGTCAGCCTGCAGCGCGTGTGGCCGCGCTATCCGTGCTCTCCGCAAACCGCACGCCTCGCAAGGCGGTCATTCTCGTTTGAGCCTCCGTGAGACGAGCACGCGCGTGCGCCTGCTGTCTTCTCTCGACACCGCTACAGGGCCGCCAGTCGCGTCGCTGCCTGGGGCGCCGGCGACTCGCAATTTTTCGCCTGCCAGGGTTAACCATACTGACATCGCCTGCCTGGATCATTGCCCGATTTTCCATGGACTTTCAGATCACTCGGATTTGTTGCTACCACGTCCCTGCGAGTTATGCGCCTTCTATCGGAGCTGCTGAAGCCGCACTCGTTACGCCCTTACCAATAGCTGCAACGGGACTCTATACGGCGCCGCCCTGGACTGCTTTGACTGCGGAGAGTATGCTCTTGATTTGCGTTGTTCTAGCGACTCCCGCGACTACGTTGGTCTCCTCAGGCTGTTCTACCGTGGAGGGCTGTTGGGGGCGGCCAGCTGTGTTTTCATAAACAGCGCAGCTTCGAGACTGCGGGGACCGACAGAACTCCCTTCCTCGTGCTTGTGCTTCGTGGCCAGCTCCGCATATGGCTGGCCGTGGTATTTGTGCCGTTTGCTGCATCCGTCACATTGGATTACCTTCGTACTACCTTACCGAGCTTCGTCGCCCCTCTGCACGCTGGGCCGCTCTTGCACGCGGCTTTGCTTGATCCAGTCCTCTCCCCGCACCACTCCTCCTCAAGAGCCAAGCCGCCAGTCCAGTCAGACCCCGCTGCTCTTGGTTGGTGGGGTTGGGCGACAAGCCACGAGAACTTACTTTGGCCGTAATAGCGGCAGTGCTTCTGGATGTGACTTCGTGCCCGTTGCCAGTGGGTTGTCCTCACCGTCGCAACAGAGATGCCTACAAGCCCCTGCACTCGCGACTGACAGACGACTGCCAAGGAACATACCTACGAGCCAGGCCACCGGCATCGAAGGTGAGGGCGAGGGCGACATGTGGCCATGAAACCTGCTTTGTGCTGTTAGAGCAAATTTAAGGTTCACTAGCAGTGTTTCCGCAAGCATTCAGTAATGGCAAACACGCAGCATTTAGAGGTTTCATGTTCCGTCGCCATTGTGTTTTTGCGCGTGACGGAAGCGTGGTGAGCTAGGACTCGCGGTGCCTGCAGCTTTAGGCGTAGCTCACTATAAGAAGGTCAACTGTAGAGGATTTAAATATGCGACCCCACTGTCGCTTGCGTCGCGTAACAAAAACCCGTTCCGAACGTCGCTGCGACCGAGCCACTATGTCGGGCCAACGAACACTCGGACGTAGATGCGCCCATTAGGGACATGCGGTTTGTGGCCGTGCGCGGCGCTCGGAAATTCTCGTCTGCCTCGTTTAGCAACTCCGAAGAACGGACGCTCCCTTCGGTCTGCGGCACATCGTGTTTCCGCTGCAGCCAAGGTATAGTTCTATCTCCACACTTTTTTCAGCGCCTCGGTTTGAGGCAACAGCCTCGCTCACTTTGCTACCACTGTTAGTATGCGAAACTTCGGTATGATTGCGTGCTGTCATCATTTTTTTTCTTTGCAGATATGCCCGCTTAGCGCATGGAGCCGACTCAGCAAGTGCAAGCTTGGATCTCTGGTCCTGGTTCGGCATCCATGCACCGCGGAAGATATTCCCTTCTTGCCTTGCACATGCTGCTGCCTCCCGCCAAAAACGCTGTACTGGCGAAAGATTCGATTTCACTACACTGCATCGCAGCGTAAGGTTTTCTGCGTTTTCGATAAGCAGGATCCGCGACTTATTCAAGCGAGAGAACATGGCTGCAGATGAAAGCGGTGACCCTCAGGCTGCATCGACACCAATCGCTGATGTAAGAGGGCGAAGGATGCAACTTATTCTGAGCTAACGTGGTATACGCCACAATTACGCCTCCAAATGCACACGGCATCCGCAGTTGCCTTTGGTGAAGCTTCTTTATTTTTTCAGACATGTCCACTTAGGCTCTCCCTTGCACACGAAAAGCACGGAGCCGATTCAGCAAGTGTTAGTCCGGGCCCCGTAGAGTATCTGTTACGGGTCCAATTGGACGAATTTTTGGAAATGTGGCGGACAGTTTGAAGGATGCTTCACTCCCGCCACCGGTTGGCCCGGTATTGCACTGCCTCCGGGATCGGCCTTGTCTTTAGCGCGTCTTTACTATCCTGTCTTTCTATCCCATCTTTCAACTCTCCTACTATCTGCACGTGGTAGCGATTGTGGCTCGGCTTGAGCCAGTGAGCAGGCCTGTGCACTTTCCTTTTCTTTCTTCCTGGCAACAACTTCTCTCTCTCAGCAAGTGCAAGCTAGGATCTCTGGTCTTGAGTGGTGTACGGATGCTGAACCAAGATATTCCCTTCTTGCCTTTCACATGCTGCTGCCTCCCGCCAAAAACGCTGTACTGCCAGAAGCTTCTACTATATCGCATCGTAGCGCAAGGGTTTCTGCGTTTTCGATAAGCAGGAGCGCGACTTATTGAAACGAGAAAACTGACATGGCTGCAGATGAAAGCGGTACCCCTGTGTCGACACCAGGTGCTGCTGTAAGGGGTGGAGGATGCAGCTAAGCGAAATTGACGTGGTATGCTCCACATTTGCTCTCTACAGTACTGCCAGTGGGCAGCGTGACCCTCGGGCGCCTCTGAATGTTCGACACCCACGTTTGCATTCGATGAACCTTCCTTTTTATCTTTGAAGATATGCACACAGAAAGCACAAAGCCAACTCAGCAAGTGCAAGCTCGGATCTCTGGTGTTGGTTCGGCATCCATGCACTGCGCAAAATATTCCCTTCTTGCGTCCCACGTGTTGCTGCCTGCTGCCAGAAACGCTGTACTTCCGGAAGCCTCAGCTCTAAGTTTTCTGAGTTTTCTATAAGGAGCACTGCGACGTACAGAAACGATAAAAACCTGCCGAGGTTTTGGCGTTCAGCTGCTGACCCCAAGGCCGCGGGTTCGATCCCGATCACGGAGCCCTATTGTAGATGGGGGAGAAAAACAAGAAAGTCCATGTTCTGTGCAGTGTCATCTCAACCCCAACCCTCCACTACGGCGTCCAGAGTGACATAGAACCAGATGAAAGCGCCGCCCTCACAGTTTCCCCCCGTGAGATGTCCTGACTCCTGACACCATGCAGCAATGTAGTGGTGAGTCGAAGACCGTACGGCATGCCTCACTTTTACTCCCGACAGTACAGGAAGTGTACAGCATGTCCGTGGACGCCTCTATAGCATGAGCACGACATCCATTATTTCCACTTGTCTTTGCAGATACGCCGACTTGGGTTCTCAGAGCTCGCCAATCTCGATCATTAAGTGCGAGCTCGGGTCTCTTGGCTCTCCGGCATTCATGCGCCATTCGAGATATTTCCTACTTGCCTCGCGTATGATGCCGCCGAGCTGCACAAGAGCTTTATCTATAACAATGCAAACCTGTGTTATGAGTCTACCACAGCTGAGGGCCGACACTTGCACTGTTCATACTTCATTCAAATATAAATGAGCTGTTTCGCACCGGTCTCTGTCTCTTGCTTAGTCATGTTGAAATGTTGCCTATGTCTACACTGATTTCACCCAATCCAGCTGCAGCTGGTGCATTTATGGACACACACTGCAGAGTTTTACACTTCATCAAATTCCTACACGTCTTACCATGTATTGCTCCTGCATTGCAGGCAGATATGGTCGCATAATTCGGAAGCCAAGCATTATTTTTGTGTGCATACTATTTTTGATATCCACAAATGCTTTCTTCCCAGCAACCCTGCCGTTAGCGCATTTACAGGTTAAAAGGGGTTCCCTTTTTGTTTTCTAGACTTTGTCTTTCACTGTAATTTGTGCACACAGCCGCCGCGGGGGCTGAGCGGTTATGGCGCTCGGCTGCTGGCCCGAAAGACGCGGGTTCGATCCCGGCCGCGGCGGTCGAATTTCGATGGAGGCGAAATTCTAGAGGCCCGTGTACTGTGCGATGTTAGTGCACGTAAAAACCCCAGGTGGTCGAAATTTCCGGAGCCCTTCACTACGGCGTCTCTCACAGTCTGAGCCGCTTTGGGACGTTAAACCCCCATAAACCATAAACAAATCCAATTTGTGCATATATGGTCAGATGCCTAGATGTTTGTCGTTACTTTAAAAACTACTTATCGATTTTATCGAAATGGCTCATTCTCAGTCATTTATAGTAAATTGTTTTGCAGGTGCTGCAATTCAAAAGACAACGAGCTTTCGCATTGGTGGTGTTATTTCTGATCACCTGTATATGCTAATTAGTTATCTTTGCATACTTTCAAGGGAGCCGCTTGGCCAGGCAAGGTGGACGCTAGTCCGGCTCTTTTGCTGTGTGCAAGGTTATTCCTTCTTTAAAATACATCGGTCTCTATTTGTACACTTCGCATCTTCTTTCCCTGCCTTTCTTCTTTGCTTACGCATTTCAACAGTACATTTACGATTTAGCCTTTCATTTTTTCTATTCAAGTCTATAGAGATGGTCATTGTGCTTCTTTCTGTCATGCGGATGATAGAGAGAAGACTAGAAAAAGAAACTTGTGGAATGAGATCAAAAGAGAAAGACTACCCGATGATTATAAAAGCAAAAACTTCTTCGCTTTTCAAAGCTCGCACTGTTAGGCACAGTTCCTTTTTAAAAAGCGCAGGTTGCTTATTTATTTATTTTATTTATTTTATACATGCTGCAGACCATGGTTAGGTCAAAGCAGGACGGCACTGTACAGAATGAGTGAATCAGAAAAAAACACATGGCAACTTGCAGTTTACAAAAGAATTAAAAAACATATGCATACAGTTACAAAGCATGACTCGTGTCAAATATGTCAATGTTGGTCCGTGGGGGGCAGAGTGTTCCAGTCCGCTATTGTGCGCGGAAAAAAAGAAAATTTGAACACATTTGTGCGTGCGAAGTATGGTGCTAATAGGCTGGTGCGATAGTGGCGGGTGCTTCTTGCGGGCTAAGGGAAAAGATATAATGACGGTTCAAGTCCCAACTTACGTTTGGGCAAGAGGGAAAGAAAATCTAAACGGGTACCTTTTCGACGACACTCAAGGCGGGGGATACCATGAGACTGCATTATTTCGGAGGGTGAATCAGATTTGGAAAATTTGGAGAACAAACCTAACTGCCTTCCTTTGTATTTTTTCAATGTTCTTTATGTTGGATGCCGTATGCGGATCCCAGGCTACACACGCGTATTCAGGTTTTGGCCTGATCAAAGATAGACAACTAAGAAGCTTTACGTTGGGAGGGGTATTCCGAAGTTTATGACTCAGGAAACAAAGTTTTCTGAACGCAGATGAGCAGATGTTGTCAATGTTGGCGTTCCATGACAGATCATGAGTGATTGTCACACCCAAGTACTAGAACGAAGTAACTTCCTTAAGCGGGGATGACCCAAGAATATATGCATGTTTATCGGATTCTTTTTACGAGTAATGCAGAGATAAACAGTCTTGTCCGGATTTAAAGCCATTCCCCAACGACTGCACCAGTTCACTATATTAGTGAGGCTATTATTCAGGTCTATTTGATGACGAGCACTCGAGATTTCGCGAAACAACATACAGTCATCGGCATATAGTCTGATCTGAACACCGGGCACAACTTCATTGACAATATCGTTAATGTACAGTAAAAACAGTAAGGGACCCAGGACGCTTCCTTGGGGCACACCAGACGCAACAGGAAGAAAGCCGGATTGTTGTCCACCAAGAGCGACGTATTGTTTTCAGTTATTTAAATAATCACTTATCCAAGAAATAAGAACATGCGGGAGGCGAATGGAATGTAGTTTTAATATAAGGCTGCTGTGGGGGACTATGTCAAACGCCTTGCTAAAATCTAGAAAGATTGCATCAATCTGGCCATTAATATCTAGTACTGAAGCAAAGGAATGAACTACGGATACTAGCTGCGTCACGGTAGAGTAACCTTTCCGGAGACCGTGTTGGAAATTTGTTAGTACCGAATTACACTCTAAAAATTCGTTAATGCGGCTGGCGATAACATGCTCCATGATCTTGCAGCAGGACGAAAGTAATGATATAGGGCGGTAGTTTTTTTTAAACGAGTCGGTCATCTTGTTTAAAAATGGGCACAATTCGGGCTGTCTTCCATTCACTTGGCACTTTCGCTGACAACAATGAGGTACGAAACATAATAACAAGAAACCTGGCAACAGATTCGGCATATTTGCAGAGAAAAATGTTTGGAATATTGTCAGAACCGGACGATGTTTTAGTTTTCAAATTTAGAAGCATTGAAAGAACACCTTCGTAAGTAATAAAATTCGCTTCAGAGGGAGCAGGTGCAGCATCAAGTGTGTATGGTTGTGACACCGTGAACACGCTGTGGAAGTATTCGTTGAAATGGTGAGCAATGGCCCTTTGATCCTTTACTAACGTATCAGCAACTAATACTTCAGAAACCGGTTTCTTTGTGTCACTTATAAAACCCCTATAGAGGTGAATATAGAGGTGCAGATGTATTGCCGCGTAACCCGTTTTCCGTAGGGCTAAAATTGTTCTCGGTCTTCAAGACGGCGGGTTAGGCGACCTTCCTCAGATATAGTGATAATCGTCGGCACATCAGATAAACAGATGAAAGTCCGCCGCATTGCACTCCAACCGCACTGGTCGCGCACTTACTGCTACCTAAACGCGCCTGTCGCCACTGTCCACGTCCTTCTCCTCACCGATGGGGAGAAAGAAGAAAAATTCTTATTCACTGGGGCCACAGGTCTTGTACAAGAAGCCTGCATCAGAGCTGTACTCAGTCTTTGTAGGGTCGCCGTAGTGGAATGGAGACCAAGCGGTTGCGGCCTGTGGAGTAGCCGGTTGGATCGGCGATGAAACTGGCACTCCAGTTTGCAAGAGATTTGACTGTGCGGACACTGACTCGCATCCTGGGCCTTTGTCTTGCCCCGTAGTTTGAGTTGATGTTTGCCCTGCCGAGGTCGGGAGTGTCTCGCTAAAGTGACATTGTTTTCCTCTGCGAGGTAATCTGCGATGCAAACGGTGACGCTGGCCAGGTGAAGGATCCAATGGTGGTTCCGGTCGTCCCTCTGAATTAGGCCACCGCTGGGATGAAAATGGCGGCTTCGCTTCCTTGACAAAGGTTGCTGGTACTTAGGTGCCGTGGATATGGGACCTTGCGCTTGCTGTCTTGCGTCCGGTGCCTGTTGAACTTGCCGGTACTGCACACTTTGCACCGGATATACGTGCGCTGGGAACCCACGTCTCGAGTTCGAGGCCACACTTCCGGTTCTTTGGACAACCGCTGAAGCTGGGACTTGGTGCTTTCCTGCGACTCGCGCCCTTTCGTTCGTTGCCGCTGGCTGATATGGAGCAGATATTTGTGGATTTACCAAGGGTACCGCCGGCTCATTAACGCATTCTTTCATTATAAATTCATTAACAAACATGCGCACATCGTCCAAAAGTGGGCTTGTGTAGCTGCCAGTCTCCGGAACAAGTTCGGGGATTTCTAGCGGCGATTCGCATGTTCTCAGAAGAACCATGCTCGCACGTAGACCGTTATTCGCATGCGGTGGGAACTGAGACTTTCCTTTGAATGGAGCATTCTGGAGAGGTTGAGAATTTTCTCGCTGGTCAGGACTTGCTCTGGGCCGCTGTTCTGATCTTCTTTGGTGCATACCTACAGCCTGCAAATCTCCCCGAAGGACAGATTCACGTCCTGCTACCTCCTGGTGAGTACGGTTTGTTTCCAGCATGTACAACGGTTCTGCAAGCGTAAGGTTTCTCGACGGCGAAGCAACATTGAGTGGTGCGATTTCAAGTGGTGACTGTGAATCCAGCTGTGCACGTGGCGCATGCATTGTTGGAGGCACCAGCCTTGCAGCTCCATTTCTATCCGGCCCAGGCTGCGTCGACGAATTAAACGGCAAGTTAACTTGTGGAGGGAGAGGGGGTGGTCGGTAATGCAAATGTGAATCCTGAGGAAATCCTTGGACTTTGCCCGAATTGGGATTTTCAGGAAACACTTGCGACTGGTATAGCATTTGGTTCCAAAGCACATCCTGTGATTCCGGCTGGGGAGCTAGTTTCTTCTGTACTACTTGGTACGGCGCCTGCCTGCCTTGCCAAACAGCCCCTTCCTCTAGCAATCCCACCGGCTGGTGTTCCACATTATTACCCACCGGGGCCGAAGAATTTCTTTGCTGTTGATGCGCAGTCGACGACTGGGCAGCCACGCTCACCGGCTCCTGATGCGAGTAAACATGGATTGATACTGGCACTGCTGGTGCTTTGATATTGCACAATAAGGCACTTTCTGGTGACTGGTGGCAAGCGGGCGCTGAAGCAGTCCAGTTCCTCCCCGGTTTTCCAGCAGCTCCCAGCTGTCGCTGGCACAATTGTCCGTGTAACATTGTATCCTTCAGCTGAAATGAGGCGCGTTGATTAAACGAAGACGGTATGCATTCTGGTCGCCTCGATGTCGACATTTCCTGCTGTGACGAATGTGCTGACAGTTGCGGCTGGAGGAGCAGTTGATCTGGAATTGAACGGCTCTCGTTTACATCGACCTCTGTTCGGCTTTTCATCGGCTGTGGCCGCTGCAATAGCTCTTTCAATAACGGAAAAGATGACACGAATTTATTTGTCTCCTCAGGATCGTCGTGTTCCCGTGATTCACGTCGCACATGCGCACTCTTGTTTCCCAGGAGCGTCCCGAGTTCCTGAGAGGAATATGACGCTGCTTGGGCTTGAGGCGCCTGTTGCTCACCTTGTGGAGGTTGGGGTCCATGGGACGCACTACTGTACTGCGTGCTCAGTACCTGCGGAGTCGGAGCGCTTTCTGAAGTTTGGGCTGTGCTTATTGGCGACCTCTGGATTATATCTAACAACGCGCTATGCGAAGCATTTTTGTCTAGGCTCTGCAGCACTAGTGCGCCTGCATCTGTCCTGCCCGTAAAGATGCGCTTGCGGGCACGTCTGGCGAGATCCCTGTGGTTGCGCTGCTGGAACTTGTGCCAGGCACGCTGCTTCCGTGAACAGCATCACAAGGCTGAGGCACTACTGACTGCTGACCTTCTCTCGGAACGTGGAACGTCGGGTAACGCAGTCCATTCGCAGCACCAGAGTCTGAACCCGACTGACTGACGCGGCGAGGAAAATCACTTCCGGTCACCTGCGTCGGCGAAACGGATTGAGAGAACTTATCGAGCACACTTCCAGCAGGCGATCTCACAGCGTCCACCTCTGGAGAAGCTCTTTCGAAGAGTCCAAGTACGTCGCTGTCCCATAAACTGTATGCTGCAGGCGACGCGGGTGATTCGGGCACACATTCGAAAGTCTGATCACGGGGGAGCTTGCTTCTTGCGACCCGATTCCGGCTGTGTTGTTTGCGGCATCTAGCTCCCGATATTCGCCACTGTTTCGTTTTGCAAGGCCACTGCGGCATTGCCAAGTTCCGTCCGATGCTTCGCAAGTTTTGTCAGAGTGTGCAGAGTTGTCTCGCAACCATTGATTGCCGGCTAGCTGATTACTGAAGACATTCGACCCGCTTTCGAAGCCTTTGTCCTTCCATGCGAATTCGCCGTCACGTAGATAACGCCCCGAAGAACCGTGCACCAGACGGGGCTCGTAGCTTCTTGCTAAACATACCTCTGTGCTTCGGTACCCACGATTTGCATCGTTGTCATTTGACGGCACCGACTGACGGGTCTCAGAGTCCTCTTGCGGCTGCTTTTGGTGAAGCGCCGAAGGAAATAACGGGTCTTGATATCCGCTCCCTTCTCGCATGATGATAGTCACGTGAGTAACACCCTGATGAGAGGTATCCGCACTATATTCTGCGCTTTCATCACCGGCAGCTTGCGTTGCCCAACATGTCGCGGCGACGTGCACATATGTTTCGCGTAGACGCGGCTTACACTTTCTGCTCTGCCGTTGTGGGGGGCACCTCGTTTCCGCCCTCGCCGCTTGAAAACTGGCAAAGATTGCAGTAACGATACGTGCAATTCGCCACCCGAAAAACAGCGAGTCGCATTCCCTTTCTTTTCGCTCACAGCCAGATAAAAATATCTACCCGGGCGCGGCGGCCATTTTTGACTGATCGCAATCGCTTATGGCGAGAAGTCGCGATCCGTATCGCCGCTAAGAAATCACATACAATGCCGCCAAGAAGAAAGAAGCGGAGATTACAGTCGTCCGAGATGATACGCTTGCGATATCTGCAGAGTGCTCACTGCCACGTCTTGCTTGAAACATCGGACGCACGTAATGCGGACACATGCTTACCCGCAGTGGCGTGTCTGGGACAAAAACAAAAAAACAAAAAACTACCGTCTACGTACAGCAGTTCTACGTTCTCTGGGTGGCGTTCCGTTTTTTCTTTTTGAAACGAAAGCTTCATTACGGGACCTCCTGCGTCGATCGCCGTGTGCCTAGTTTTCACCTTCAGATGAGTTACAGGTCAAAACATGAAAAAGAGAGGAAAGAGGAATTTGATCAACACCCATGACCGGCAGTCGAACCCGCCGCTGCGCGAACAGATCTCCTTTAAGGGTCGGTGAGCGACACCACTAGGCTATCGCCGCAGCCAACACGCCTCGTGTTAAACTGCACCACTCTCTCGCACTGTGCACTGGAGAGCGTTGCATTCACCAAGTTCCATCTGCTCCATCCCGCGGTTACTGCCCACTCACCGTTGTCTTATGCGTAGCACAGATCATTGCTTTCGCTCCGATTCCAGTGTAGTAAACATTCTGCGTAGTTTTATCTCTGTGTGTCTATTTTAGTAGCGTACAGAAGTCCACTTTCGTACTTTAAATAGCGTATTTTCTAGACCATACACCGCACCCGATGTATAGTCCGCAGGGAGTAATTGCAACTGAAAATAAGATTTCATTTTATATTATCTGCGAGCGGTATACAGTTCGTAAGCCAAATTTAATCTGGGAATGCTCAAATTCTCCTTGGAGGGAGCTAAATATTGATTCTAAAGAATCCTGGGAGACCCTGATGCGTAGTTCGGACACTGAGCTCCGCCTCGTCCGAGTGGCTCGTCCGACAAAAACCCGTTCCGAACGTCGTTGCGACCAAGCCACTATGTCGGGCCAACGAACACTCGGACGTGGATGCACCCATTAGGGACATACGGTTTGAGGCCGTGCGCGGCGCTCGGAAATTCTCGTCAGCCTCGTCAAGAACGGACGCTCCCTTCGGTCCACGGCACATCGTGTTTACGCTGCAGCGAAAGAATAGTTCTATTTCCACACTCTTTTCAGCGCCTCGGCTTGAGGCAACAGCCTCGATCACTTTGCTACCACGGTGAGTATGCGAAAATTCGGTATGATTGCGTGCTGTCATCATTTTTTTTTCTTTGCAGATATGCCCGCATAGCGCACGGAGCCGACTCAGCAAGTGCAAGCTTGGATCTCTGGTTCTGGTTCGGCATCCATGCACCGCGGAAGATATTCCCTTCTTGCCTTGCACATGCTGCTGCCTCCTGCCAAAAACGCTGTACTGGCGAAAGATTCGACATCACTACACTGCATCGCAGCGTAAGGTTTTCTGCGTTTTCGATAAGCAGGATACGCGACTTACTGAAGCGACAAAACTAACATGGCTGCAGATGAAAGCGGTGACCCTCAGGCTGCATCGACACCGAGCGCCGATGTAAGGGGGCGAAGGATGCAACTTATTCTAAGCTAACGTGGTATACGCCACAATTACGCCTCCAAATGTACACGACATCCGCAGTTGCCTTTGGTGAAGCTTCTTTATTTTTTCAGACATGTCCACTTAGGCTCTCCCTTGCACACGAAAAGCACGGAGCCGATTCAGCAAGTGTTAGACCGGACCCCGTGGAGTATGTGTTACGGGTCCAATTGGACTAATTTTTGGAAATGTGGCGGAGAGTTTGAAGGATGCTTCACTCCCGCCATCGGTTGGCCCGGTATTGCACTGCCTCCGGGATCGGCCTTGTCTTTAGCGCGTCTTTACTATCCTGTCTTTCTATCCCCTCTTTCAACTCTCCTACTATCTGCACGTGGTAGCGATTGTGGCTCGGCTTGAGCCAGTGAGCAGGCCTGTGCACTTTCCTTTTCTTTCTTCCTGGCAATAACTTCTCTCTCTCAGCAAGTGCAAGCTAGGATCTCTGGTCTTGAGTGGTGTACGGATGCTGAACCAAGATATTCCCTTCTTGCCTTTCACATGCTGCTGCCTCCCGCCAAAAACGCTGTACTGCCAGAAGCTTCAACTATATCGCATCGCAGCGTAAGGGTTTCTGCGTTTTCGATAAGCAGGAGCGCGACTTATTGAAACGAGAAAACTGACATGGCTGCAGATGAAAGCGGTACCCCTGTGTCGACACCAGGTGCTGCTGTAAGGGGTGGAGGATGCAGCTAAGCGAAATTAACGTGGTATGCTCCACATTTGCTCTCTACAGTACAGCCAGTGGGCAGCGTGACCCTTCGGGCGCCTCCGAATGTTCGACACCCACGGTTGCATTCGATGAACCTTCCTTTTTATCTTTGAAGATATGCGCACGGAAAGCACAAAGCCAACTCAGCAAGTGCAAGCTCGGATCTCTGGTGTTGGTTCGGCATCCATGCACTGCGCAAAATATTCCCTTCTTGCGTCGCACGTGTTGCTGCCTGCTGCCAAAAACGCTGTACTTCCGGAAGCCTCAGCTGTAAGTTTTCTGAGTTTTCTATAAGGAGCACTGCGACGTACAGAAACGATAAAAACCCGCCGAGGTTTTGGTGTTCAGCTGCTGACCCCAAGGCCGCGGGTTCGATCCCGATCGCGGCTGCCCTAATTGTAGACGGAGGAGAAATACAAAAACGTCCATGTTCTGTGCAGTGTCATCTCAACCCCAACCCTCCACTACGGCGTCTAGAGTGACATGGAACCAGATGAAAGCGCCGCCCTCACAGTTTTCCCCCGTGAGCTGTCCTGACTCCTGACACCATGCAGCAATGTAGTGGTGAGTCGAAGTCCGTACGGCATGCCTCACTTTTACTCCCAACAGTACAGGAAGTGTACGGCATGTCCGTGGACGCCTCTATAGCATGCGCACGACATCCATTATTTCCACTCGTCTTTGCAGATACGCCGACGGGTTCTCAGAGCTCGCTCATCTCGCTCATTAAGTGCGAGCTCGGGTCTCTTGGCTCTCCGGCATTCATGCGCCATTCCAGGTATTTCCTACTTGCCTCGCGTATGATGCCGCCGAGCTCCACAAGAGCTTTATCTGCAACAATGCAAACCTGTGTTATGAGTCTACCACAGTTGAGGGCCGACACTTGTACGGTTCACACTTCATTCAAATATAAATGAGCTGTTTCGCACCGGCCTCTGTCTCTTGCTTAGTCATGTTGAAATGTTACCTATGTCTACACTGATTTCACCCAATCCAGCTGCAGCTGGTGCATTTATGGACACACACTGCAGAGTTTTACACTTCATCAAATTCCTACACGTCTTACCATGTATTGCACCTGCATTGCAGGCAGATATGGTCGCATAATTCGGAAGCCAAGCATTATTTTTGTGTGCATACTATTTTTGATATCCACAAATGCTTTCTTCCCAGCAACCCTGCCGTTAGCGCATTTACAGGTTAAAAGGGGTTCCCTTTTTGTTTTCTAGACTTTGTCTTTCACTGTAATTTGTGCACACAGCCGCCGCGGGGGCTGAGCGGTTATGGCGCTCGGCTGCTGGCCCGAAAGACGCGGGTTCGATCCCGGCCGCGGCGGTCGAATTTCGATGGATGCGAAATTCTAGAGGCCCGTGTACTGTGCTATGCTAGTGCACGCAAAAGAACCCCAGGTGGTCGAAATTTCCGGAGCCCTTCACTACGGCGTCTCTCACAGTCTCAGCCGCTTTGGGACGTTAAACCCCCATAAACCATAAACAAAACCAATTTGTGCACATATGGTCAGATGCCTAGATGTTTGTCGTTACTTTATAAACTACTAATCGATTTTATCGAAATGACTCAGTCATTTATAGTAAATTGTTTTGCAGGTGCTGCAATTCAAAAAACAAACGAGCTTTCGCATTGGTGGTGTTATTTCTGATCACCTGTATTTGCTAATTAGTTACCTTTGCATACTTTCAAGGGAGCCTCTTGGCCAGGCAAGGTGGACGCCAGTCCGGCTCTTTTGCTGTGTGCAAGGTTATTCCTTCTTTAAAATACGCCGGTCTCTATTTGTACACTTCGCATCTTCTTTCCCTGCCTTTCTTCTTTGCACACACATTTCAGCAGTACATTTACAATTTGGCCTTTCATTTTTTCTATTCAAGTCTATAGAGATGGTCATTGTGCTTCTTTCTGTCATGCGGATGATAGAGAGAAGACTAGAAAAAGAAACTTGTGGAATGAGATCAAAAGAGAAAGACGAACCAATGATTATAAAAACAAAAAACTCTACTGAACCTTTATTTGCGTCCATCGGTATCATCTCTGACCAACCTCTGTGAATCTTGCAGCGAAATTAAGTCCACAGTCCATTTTTTCCTCTCTTGCCAGCAGTTCGCTTTTCTCCGTAGATTGTACTTGGGGATCCTCCTTGCTCTACTAGTTTCCTCTATCTATTCCGATACTCATCTCCTTCGGGGCAAGTGCCAAGGAATGTGACCTGAAACCAGTGTGCAATTATATTCACGACTATATAGTTTCATCACGGTAGATACGTCTCCTAGGCTGAGAATTCACTGCTTTTTCGTTTGCGTTTTCTATTTCTTTCATTTTTGATCCAAATTCCAGTCTAGGACACAAAATTATCCAATTGCTACTGTCCTTTCCCATGGGTGCTTTTGTGTCCGCGATGCACCCTTGCCACTCCCCTGCCGTGGGTATGCGCCATTACACCTGATGTCGTCGTCATCATCGAAAACCCGACGTGGCACAACGAATTGGCATATGCCCACAACATTCTAGTCGTCGGCAGTGCAACGCGGCAAGCGAGCTAATCGTCGTCTGCTTCCCGAGACCCACTGACTGGGCGTGGACGCCAACGGTTTCCACGGTGCCCCCTTCCACCAACACGACGGCCCCCAGTCAGCGCGTCTGGTACGTCAACGCGGTGACCTGCTGCTCCCGGACCGTCATCGCCACTGCGAGACTTCCAGTGGGCCAGTTCCGAGTTCCCGCCGACGTGGCGTATGGAGCTGCCCCCATCAACTACGGCCGTCAACGACACCAGGCTGCGCGTGGAGGACTTGAGTCTTTGCCTCAAGTGAGCGAACAGCTTTTGGACTTTGGTTTTCTGTGTTAGGCCCAACGGATTAGCTGTTGATAGGACTCATCCTCCATTCTCTTTAGCATGAACGTTTCATGAATTCTGCGTTGTATAATATGTTTGCAATGGCCTGTGTGACCCTTTTGCGCCTTTCATAATTCAGCAGATTTCACTCCGTTGTTCAATTTGGCTAGTCTTGCTTGCTTTATTGTTTTTGTTCTGCTTATTTTTGCAGACAGCTGCCGTGCCTTCGTCTCCTCGAGGCTCCCTGAAGTTCGCTCGTCAGGTTCGAGGCGTCAACTTTTCTGTTCATGAGTGCGCTTTTGCACACCTTTTCTTACTTTTGTGTTGCTCTGCTAAAAATAACTTTTGACCAATTGGTTCATTTCATTATCTGATAATTAATTTATTGCGGAGTAATTAAGCCAGCTGTAGCAGACTTTGACATGCTTCCCTGCCTTATAATTTACATTTTGTTGTGACAGGGTGACGTTCTGTGAGGTCTTGTCATATTCGTCCGCGCACGCCCCTACACCTCTGTAATATGAGCCTTCACAGCCGCCACACTGAACCGAAAGGTCAGAAGGGTAGATACTTGGGCTTGTTGGTTCATTTCAAGGGTAGAGTTCATAGCGCAAAAAAAAAGACAGGGACACAGAAAGACGACACTGCAGAGCGCTAACTTCCAACAAAAATTTTTTTCGTAAAAGAAGGGTGGTTTTTATATACTGACTTATCATACAATTACTATCAAACCACAGCTAGCAAAGCATATCAGACAGATATAAGAGCTCCTTTGGCAACAGAGCTACTGAAGGGCTACTCACAGTCATCTTTCAACAAGGAAATCCATTCCGCTTCCATTATCTCTCGTGTTAAGCGGTTTTTGTTCATTTTCAAAACCACACATTTTTTTTCAAGACCACACATAAAAACCACCCTTCTTTTACGAAATAAATCTTTGTTGGAAGTTAGCGCTCTGTGGTGTCCTCTTTCTGTGTCCCTGTCTTTTTTTTTTGCGCTATGAATTCTACCCCTGAAATGAACCAACAAGCCCAAGTATCTACCCTGCTGGATTATATTTCTAGTACAACGGGCCCTTTTGTGTGTTCTGTGGACCTTTCGACTGTCGTTACTATCATTGCTGTCACGACCAGCCATGCTAGGACACTCTCGTTTTGTTGCCGGAACAATGTGCTTCCGGATGAAGTGAGGCGTCTGTTCGGTGGATTTATCCCATCACGAGGTCATGGTATCAGAGTGTGCAAGATTTTAAAGGCTGAGTCGTTTCGACTAGCTCGCCTATACAGGGAATATCTCCACCTTTTGGTTCACCAAAGGTCAAACCCATCCACAGCAGGGAAGACGCTACTAGAGTGCCAGCGGCTTGTCAGCCAGACTACGGACTTCATTTGGCAGCGACAACTGGACTACCTCAGAAGACAGCTTGACATTAAGCCACGTTCACCTCGGTGTGTTATCCATACGCCGCAAGGACTGGATCTTCCTCAACATGTGAAATCTGTTCTGTCGTTGGGACCTAAGTTTGCCCTGGAGCCAAAATCGTCTTCAGCGGAGCGGCTCACGTTCGTTCACCAGATTTCTCGTATCATCCCCGAGCAAGAGGCAGACCCATGTGTTTCTGCAGGCGTCGACACTTACGGCGATGTAAGTTGCATCCTTCAAGACTTCCCGTAAATCGAGCTAAGTCATACCTAGAACATCATTCATTGTGCCTCCTTCCCGCAGACAAAGAAGGAGGATTTGCTGTATTTCCTTCTGGACTCTTTCATAAGAAAGCATGTGAAGCTGTTTCCTCCGCCTTTAACTGGTATCCAAATGTAAAAATTTCAAACATAAAAGCTGAAGCGAAGAAACTGTGTACTATGTTGAACCTTGGGTCTGTTCTTAAAGGAATTACCGATTGTAAAAAAGATTTCCTTCAGGTATTCTTCAATGCAAAGACCCATAAAACTGATGTTCCGTTCAGAGTTATTGTATCAGAGAATGGTACATGGCAAAAATCTGTTGCCCTTTTGTTACAAGAAAACGCGAATTTGTTATCCATTCAAGATCCATTCCTTGTCCGAAATTC
The DNA here is from genome assembly GCA_030143305.2 of Amblyomma americanum. Lineage (NCBI taxonomy): Eukaryota > Metazoa > Arthropoda > Arachnida > Ixodida > Ixodidae > Amblyomma > Amblyomma americanum. The sequence continues at coordinate 43,548 of JARKHS020009247.1, read as the reverse complement.
TGAGCATGTTTTAGATTTTATCAAGTCACATGTGGAACATGGCCTATCTGTTTTTTTCGGTTGACATAAAAGATCTATATTATTCCATTCCACATGAGGCTTTGTTATCTTGTGTTGGAGATTGTATTGACCGGTACGGACCTATTGCCTTTCAAAATGCATCTGGCATCTCGGTAAATGGTTTTCTAGAACATTTAAAAATTTATCTTAAGTCTACATTCATAGAGTGGGACGAAAAACCACATCTTCAAAAACAAGCCATTTGTATAGGTTCTTGCATAGCACCCATCCTTAGCGACTTGTTTTTAGCCTAGTTGGACAGGTCTTTTGCGGATATAGTAAAAGATACCAATGTCATCAAGATTTTTAGATATGTTGATGATTTTCTTATTGTACTTAACAGAAGTGACGGTTCCTTCAAGGATGATGTTCTTAATGTCCGCACTTCGTTTCGTAACCATTTACTTCCTCTAGAACTAACGTTTGAACTACCTGAAAAGGGGTAATCAAATTCTTAGACATCAACATCATACTGCATCATGATCGGACATGCTGGATGTTCAAACCTCGAGGCGAAAAATCATTACTACTTTTTCATTCAGCACACTCTAAACACGTAAAACGATCCATTGTTCGCTTTTCTTTTGTTAATTCTCTAATGAAGTCCTGTCCGCACCTCATGCATGAAAGTTTTTCTCAGCAGTGCAAGCGGTTGGAGAACGCTGGTTACCCTTCCCATGTTCTGGTCTCTGTAGCGGAAGGCGTTCTAAAAAAATTCTGCCAGAAAAAAAACGCAAGAAATTCAAGAGGCTACGCTTAAGAAAAAAAAACTTGCTGTCATCCCTTACTTTCATCGGCTTTCCCATAATCTTAAAAAAAAAATAGCGCAGCGTTCGGGAGCCAGAGTGGTTTTTTCAGCCCCTAAAAAGTTACGTTATTTGTGCACGAAAAATTTGACAAAATCCAAAAAGGCGGTTGGCTGTATTAAGAAACATAAAAAATAAATTTGTTGATTGCATTGAAAATGTCGTTTACCAGATACCTCTTTCCTGTGGCAAACAGTATGTAGGCCAAACAGGCAGATGCCTGAATGATAGGCTTCGGGAACATGGGCGTGACGTTAGTGATATGCGTGGGAAAGGTTTGTCAGCCCATTGCCGTGTGTGCCCTTGTATACCACTCCTAAAAAAATGTGTTGTCTTGAAAATGCACAAAAACCGCTTAACACGAGAGATAATTGAAGCGGAATGGATTTCCTTGTTGGAAGATGACTGTGTGGGTAGCCCTTCAGTAACTCTGTTGCCAAAGGAGCTCTTATATCTGTCTGATATGTTTTGCTAGCTGTGGTTTGAAAGTAATTGTATGGTAAGTCAGTACATAAAAACCACCGTTCTTCTACGAAATAAATCTTTGATGGAAGTTAGCGCTCAGTGGTGTCGTCTTTCTGTGTCCCTGTCTTTTTTTTTGCGCTATGAATTCTACCCTCGAAAGGTCAAGCTGGGGTGCAGCATGCACTTATACACCATAAAACACAACCCTCCGCCCCCTTCCACAGGCGCGCACACACACATACGCGAACTCACGTACACACGCGTACGCGCGCACGCACACACGCCCAAGCACACACGCACACACACACACACACACACACACACACACACACACACACACACACACACACACACACACACACACACACACACACACACACACACACACACACACACACACACACACACACACACACACACACACACACACACACACACACACACACACACACACACACACACACACGCACGCACGCACACGCAGTCATACCCCTACCCTTAGCATCGCAGTAAATGTCCAGTCACTTGTCGACTGCGCACGCCAGCTATAGATAAAATTCGCCTTGCCACAAGGGTAAAAGTCCGGAGATTTTCTTTTCAGTGTTTTGCTGCCGAATAAATTTCCCGGGCCTAGCAACGTTGGATGGATTCTGTCAAAGTGGGCGCGCGAATTTCATGTTTGTGCCATTTTGCTAACATCGCCCTATGTTTCTGCAGGTGCGCTGGCTCTGGCATTACGGCACTACGCCCAACTGGATGTGTTATTTCCTGCAAAGCGGCATGAAAACACCATCGGCAATATACACCACTGACCGGGGGTATGGAGCAGCCCCAAGCCGTGGAGCTTGCAAACACGAACAATACTGGAGCTGCGAGGGGAGTGCAAGGACAGACACGTGTTTACCCGATGATCGAGACTCCGTGACAAGAGCCGAACGAATTAACGGAGCGCAAAGTCCAGTAGGGCAGGAAAGCCACCGGCCAGGCAAATACACCTTACGAGGCAAACAAAAGAAGCGAGAACGAGCGAACAGCAGCAGCAGCAGCAGAGAACTACCCAACGGGCACTGAAACTCCACTGGACGTCCAGAGGACGTCCCACACGTCCCCAGGACATCCAAGGGAGGTTCAGTGCCCATTGGGTACGGCACCGAGACCGATGCCACGCTCCCGTCGACGACACCGGAATAATAACTCAAGGGCCTCGCTAGTAAGAGGCGAGATTCTGTGCAGCTGTCGAAGGGAGGATACAAAATCATGTTCGGACCAACGAGCCATGGCTTCAGTGTGGGGTATTTCAAGCCCAGCGAATAAATGTAATCCCTAGTGAAGCAACGCAACGGCGCACATTCGGCGACATGCTCGTCGCGATGAAAGCTGCCTCAAGCACAATAATAGTCCGGACACCAGATGGAGTGAGAGTGGAAGCACTGCAGAAGGAGAGGAAGCCATGCCCCGGAGACAACTCGGTTTCAGTGCCTACTGCTCAACCGTCCAAGGTACTGTCAGGAGTGGTGCACAGACTCGTGGTCGGCACCCTGCAAGACACCCTAATGAACCACGACCAAGTGGCAACGCTGGGAATTCGTGCGGTGTGCACAAGAACACTCGGGAAGTTTGAGTCAGCGCCTATCACGTTCGACAGACAGTTCGAGGTGACGTTGCATGTTGTGCAGAGTGTACCATTACCAGCTAACGAAGCAGGCGTGCTTTAGGGGCCTCTGCAGGGACACCGGTCAGAAGTCTGGCCGGAGTTACAACCCATTCCGCAGTACCCGCTTGTCACCTCTTCGCGCACTTTCGCGTGCGCTCCCGGACATCCTTAGAGCGTGTGAGGGTAGCGGTCTCGGACACTAAGGAGATGCCCTCGACTCAGCGTGGCAAGCTCAGCCGGAGACCATGGCTACCAAGTGACAAGGGGGTTGGTCGTTTGGTGCCCAGTTTTCGCCGGTCGTAAGCCAGAGAATGGGTCGGAGCCAAAGGTTCACAAAACAGAACAGTTTATACAGCTAAGAGACGATACAGAGGAATTTACAATCACTCGTACGAGCACATACAAAGTGATTTACAAATACAATGCAACTCGTGCAAAGTAACACTTGAGAGAGATTACAATTCAACAGAATCTTTGCACCTAAAGTGCACTAACACAGAGAGAGACAAACAAACACAATTTGTTCACCGGGCACTGCGACAGTCCGACGACCTGAGGAGCACGACGGGGCCGATCCGCAGACTGGCGCACGTTGCCTCGCTGGTCCGTGGCTGGGCGAGTGGTGTTCCCCCGGGAGTCGAGCGGGCGCGCTTCTCAGAAGCTTAAACGGCGGCTCGGGCTAACCGACAGCGGCTGAAGCCCCTCATTTATAGGCGCAGTCCGCGTCTGTTTGTTCTTCGCGCCAAGGCAGGCGCGCACATACACGCAGTTTCAACTGCACAAGCTCCTCCTTCTCGCGCCGGGCGCGCGACCCCATTGGTCGAGCGCGGAAACGCCTTCCAGAAAAATCTGGGTCCTTCTCGCGACGCAGAAGTCATCGGCGCAAGAGCGAAGGGGAGAGGGTATCACTTTAGCGCGGTCAAGGTCACGCCCTCTCCGTCGACGATGAGTAGAAACTACTCAGACATTCTAGAGAAATCACGCCGCGCGTGGTTATGTTTACTTTGGCGCCGCGCCGGCGAGCTGAGTGGAAAGGGCAGCAGCACACACAATGTTACGCACTCTCAGGGGTTCCTTCCCCGCTGTTTTTTTTCTGTTTTATTTTACAGCGCGCTGGCGCGATTGCTTACGCGCAGCGCCGTTTTTTCAAAGATGCGCCGAATTTTTTGACACCGGTCCATAAACGTGCAAACGTCCAGGGTCATGAGGGCGGGGCGGTGAACCCAGTTGCGAATCGTACGTTGAAGCTCCCTTCACGGGCGAAATAGGATGCAGCAGACGTCTCAAAACGACGCGTCGGCAAAATCAGCAAGGCAAGAAGGCACCATAGCAACAATAACAATAGCAGGAGTGACAGTTATTACCACAGGAGGCCACGGTGGTTCAACAGCGACAATCCCGAAACAAGGGAAAGGAACGGATTTCTGGGACAAGAGCACACATTCTGTGTCTACCGAGTGCGAGCAATGCTGGCCATGGTGGGGGCAATGCCTGGAACCGGGGGGATGCTCCTGACGCTTCCGTGACCAAATAGAAGTCCAAGAAGGTGAGTCGGTCTAGGAGCGAGTTTCCCAGCTATCACACTGCTCTATACAGTTCGATGCAGACTAAATATCAAGCCCTAGAGAAGACGACCAGGGAACTCTGAAAGGAGGACAAACGACTCAAAAGGAGGCTCTCGTTTATAGAAACTAAACAGCAAAGAGAAGCAAACAATCACAGACATGCGCAGACTGTGAAGTTACCCAACCAATGCCTCAAAGTCCGCCCCACTGCGGGCCCTTTTTCTTTGTTGAACATTAATGCCAGAAGCATATGGAATAAATGCGATGACTTAGAAGGTCTTCTTATCACACACGACGCTGACATCACAATCATAACCGAGACTTGGTTGAACGAAGCTATTCCTGATTCAGAAGTAATACCCAACACTCATGAGATAGTACGGCACGACCGTAGCAGACGGGGAGGGGGCGTAGCCATAGCTATAAAAAAGGGACTAGATTACACAGTTATTCCTCATAATACAGGCATCGAAATGGTTTGGATATTGCTTCGGTTTAACAATTTGAACATTTTTATTGGTTCTGTGTATAGACCCCCGGATGCAGACGTCTCGGTTCTAGAACGACTGCACGAATTTTTGTTAGAACATGGTAAAAAATATGCTTATGTAATGATGTGTGGTGACTTTAATTTACCAAAAATCAACTGGGAACTTCTGCGTACTGTAGCTTCATGTCAACATTCTGATCTTTTGCTTGATATCGCCTTTGCAATTAATTTAAAGCAGGTCGTGCAGGGGCCGACACGTACTGCATCAGGTTCAAGCTCCCTTCTAGACCTTGTGTTTGTTACCGATACTATTGAAAAACTTGGCTTCTCCGTTGAAATCATACCAGGCATTTCTGATCACAAAGCTGTACTCTTCAAAAGTAACATGATGCGACCGCCTGTCCCTGAGTTAAGAAAACCATTTCTTGACTTCAACAATGCCCTAGACGAAAGTATCTTAGATTTATTGGAACAAGACTACGATGAATTCGTTGAGAAACACGCGGCTGGTCTCATGAAAGTTAATGACCTATGGGTGCACTTCAAGTTTATTGTACACCAATGTATCACAAGATACGTGCCGACTAAACTTAGAAAAATGAATCGCAGTAGTCCCTGGATTACTCGCGAACTGCTCCAGCTCAAGCGACGTATCAAGCGTCTAGGATCCAAGCGATTTAAAACAGGGCACATTTCCCTACAGTCACTACGCACAGAGTTGCGCATGAAAATTAAACAGTCTAAGTACACTTTTTTTAACGTTAAAATGCATAACTTTCTCACCACAGACCCACACAAATTTTGGATACACTTAACAAAGAAGAAGGATACAGTTAGTAAAATTCGTTTCAATAACAGAGAATGTAAGGATCCTTACGACATTGCATCAGCTTTCAATAATTACTTTTCTTCAGTGTTTTCTACTGACAGTAGGCAGGAGCCTGAATTTCAATCCACGTGCCTTATCTTACCAGACCTGCAAATATCTGTCGAAGGAGTTTTTTCAGCTCTACTCAGTTTAGACAAAAAGAAGTCTCCTGGGCCCGATGGCATTCCAAATGCGTTTCTCTCCCGCTACGCAGAATGGTGCGCGAAATATCTTGTCATCATTTACAATGAAAGTCTTCTAAATTCAGAAGTTCCGGCTGACTGGAAGACTGCAAAGGTCGTCCCTATCCACAAATCGGGTGACAAACTTTGTCTAAACAACTACAGGCCAGTTTCACTCCTTTGTACCTCGGGTAAGGTTATGGAGCATTTCATTTTCAAGCACTTGATTTCTTTTCTAGAAAGTAGTAACTTCTTTTCTAGTAACCAGCATGGGTTTCGGCGTGGCCTGTCCACCGTAACACAACTAATTCACACAACCAATGAACTTTTGGCATGCATTGATAAGGGTGGGCAAGTAGATGCAATATTTCTCGACTTCGCGAAGGCCTTTGATCGCGTTTCGCACCGTAATCTAATAATAAAGCTCAAACATCTATTACAAAATCAGCGTCTTGTTCAATGGCTAGATTCCTACCTCTCTGAACGGCACCAGTACGTCCAGATCTCAGGTTCCAATTCTGTGCCAGCTCCAGTTCTCTCAGGAGTACCCCAGGGCTCTGTTCTCGGTCCACTATTGTTCCTTATTTACTTAAACGACTTAAACTTCGACTCCCCTGTACGGTGCCGTTTTTTCGCTGACGACTGCGTTGTATATCTGCCTATTCAAAATGCGGAGGATCAATATGTGCTGAATGACTACCTTTCAGAGGTCTCAAGGTGGTGCCTAGTCTGGCAAATGTCACTAAACACGTCTAAGTGCTCAAAAATGACATTTACTCGTAAAAAGTGCGCTCTTAATTACACATACACAATAAACGGTGCAGCTGTCTCCCCCGTAAACGAATACAAATACTTGGGGGTTGTATTCAATAGCAACTTGAGTTGGAGTTCGCACATCGGGCATATAGTCTCAAAGGCGTCCAACAGGCTTTGGCTGTTAAGAAATCGTCTAAAGCACTGCACATCTAAAACTAAATTAGCAGCTTACACTGCACTCGTACGGCCATTACTGGAATACGCAGATGTGGTTTGGGATCCGCACACCCAAGTAGATGTACAGCGCATTGAAGGCGTTCAAAGGAAGGCGCTTAGATTTATCTACAACGCATATGGAAGGCACGTTTCGGTTACTAATCTATTGAGGGAATCTGAACTGCAGACACTTCAATCTCGTCGCAAGTTGCACCGACTAAAAATGTTGCATGGGATTGTTAATAACTTAACAAACATTCATTTTGAGACCTACATGGCATACAACACTTCACGACCAACGCGCAATAAACACAATTTGACAATCATGGTGCCACAGTGCCGAACGAAAGCGTATCAGTTTTCTTTTTTTCCAAGAACGATATTGGAATGGAACAGGCTTCCGTGTGACGTGGTCCGTTTGACAGACCAGAAGTCTTTTTTATCTGCTGTCATATCGTCATTTTAAGCGCAGTGTGTTCGTTCATGCTCTTTTGTTTGCTTTCTTTTGTATTTTAGGTAACCGAGTGCATTTAACTTTGCTCTTTGTCTTTCTATAAAACCCTGTGTGTTAGCTTTTGCTTCTTTATCCGCATTTTTACTTGCTTTGTTTTGTCGCGATGTACGATGTATCCTTGTACCGCTCCTGCCTTGGCCACCAAATGGAGGCTGGCAGTATTGAATAAATAAATAAATAAATAAAAATAAAAATAGCTTCGATTCAAACACAGGAGAATCACGCGGGGTAGAATGGCCCACGTGGAGGCCAAACACGCAGATCGAAGTAGCCATATAGCCGGAGGTTTAAGGAAGCTAGAGGAACGCAGCAACTGCCACAACAAACACAGGAGCAGCAGCAGGACGTGGTGATGGCGGCTCTAAATCATCATGAACAGGCTGAATGTGACAGATATAAGAACTGTTAAGACAAAACAAGAGACCACAAGAGGCCACCCTACATGAGAGTGCGAAGATTTTCACGGCGAAGAAGTAGGCACAGAAGAATAATTCGATTTCAACATGAATAGAACAAAAGAAAAAACTACAATATGGCAATCTAATTGTAGAGCTTTTAAGATAAAGACCGATTAAAAAAATTAGAGACGACACTTAATATCTGCCTTAAGGGTATGACATGATAGAGCAGTGGGTTAGGCTTTCCATTCTGAGCAGTTTGACACCTTGGGTCACAGTTTTCATTTTTTTCAATTGTTTCATATAATAATTGAGGAATTAAGCACACCAAACTTTCTTAATTAGCATAATCAAGTGTTCGTATTACATTCTGAGCATTTGGACACCTTTTAACTTCCCCTCTTCCAATGTTTAAGTTTTTAATCAAGCAATTAATAAAAATGATTTCATTAACTCGTCATCATCTCTCACACACCAATCAATCATATTTCACTAGAACCACAAATTACCATGATACAATTTTTTTTATACGCAGCCCCAATTTATTTCCGACACGCGCTGCTGACTACTACTGCGCCGACGACTTTTCGATATAATGAGCTGTATATGCTATCGTGCAATATACGCGTAATGCAGCATAAAAACCCATCCATGATAACAGCGCTGTAAGTAGCTAACACTACACCAAAAACGACATTGTAGCAGGCGGGAGGATTTAAATAGTGGCCATCTTATGTGAGAAGGGGGCCACTATGCACAAGCATAAGTGCCAGAAGAAGACATAGAACACGTTTTAATGGAGGTCATACCTAAGAAACGTGGTTAGAAGAGCGTATTCGTGCTTAACATATATTCGCCACGTTAAAAGAAAACACCTCAGATAAATCATTACAGCGGTTGTCGGCCCGGCAGAAGACAACTCCGCACAAGAAGTGAGGTTGCAAGCTTGGTACGAAGAAAGGAAAAATTATCTTGGAGCAGAGGACTGGAAATCACAGGGGGGAAACAGCGTGCCAAGAGACATTAGCCCTGATTTGATCTTGATAGGAAATATCACAATTACGAATGGTCCAACACCGGAGAACACTTCTGAATGTGACTCAAACGCAAAAAACACCCACGAGGTTTAGTAGAATCGAGACAAAGGCGACAATCATAGATAGAGAAAAATTATGCAAAAAAGCGGAGGAACTATGATAGCGGACCTCGAAAAACAGGCCTAACGCCTAAGACAGCAGGGACCACACAAAAGAACTAGAGGTTAACGACAAGTTTCTACTGGTGGATAAGCATTTGCTAAATCTATGGGAAGCCTGTAAAGGTCTGACCAAGAGATGGAAGACGCAAAAACAAAAAAGCTAAGACTTAGGGTAGCTCAAATTAACAAGGAGATTAAAGAGCACACTGTAAGCTTACTTAGGGATAATTGGAGCCAAATCTGCGATGGACTAAACGCCAACTTGGAAAGCGCCAAAGCATGGACGTTGCTCAAGCACCTCATAGGCTCGACAGAATCTGAGAGAACACAGCAAGACGTCAGAGCGCATCACGCACAATTTTCAGGGAACTAATGTCAAGATTACGGGCTTTCGTTCAAGTACGTGGCGAACGAGCAGGTGCCACCCTACGCCATGGTATACACTCAGGGTCAATGAACTCGAAGCTGGATGAACTGATAACAGGAGGTATACACGGCTGCCAAGTCATTCACGAGGAGCGCGGTACCGAGCAAATCTGGCAAATTCTATGATCAGAAACATCAGTGACAACCATATAGAGAGCGTGGCTAGTCTAATAAGAGTCCTGGGAAAAGGTCACGGTCCCAGCAGAGTGTAAATACGCGTAGATTATCGTGATACCCGAACCATGAAGACGCTGAGCTTAGCATATCTTTGGCCCATCTCGCTAACCTCGTGTCTGATAAAACTACGAGAAAGTGATGAAGACTCGACTGAGTAACAACACGGAGGACAACGGTCTGTTTCCGGGCAGTACGTTCTGGCTCAGAACGAGGCTCTCCCCGCGAGACGTGATGCTCCAATTTAGAGACACTGTGCTAAGGAAAATATCGGGAGCTCGAGAAGGTGTAATCTTGGCCGTGGACCTCAAAGGGGTATTTGACAACATCGGCCACAGTGCTGATCTCGGCAACGAACTGCGCGGAAAAGTTCTTTGCACATGTAAAGGTCTTCCTGTCCTACACAACAGCCACGATCAGGATCAACCACCTAAGATTGAAAAAGATTAGGCCAAACAAAAGAAAACCGCAAGGATCCATCACTTCACCTTTTGTCTTTAACAGCACTGATTAGAGTAACTAGGAGACTGAAAAAGATCAGACATAAAACACTCACTTTACTCGGCATACATAAGACTGGACGGCAAAGATAGACTAGAAGCAAGAAAAACTGCACAGAGTAGCGGATGAAACTGGCTAATTCGTACTCTATAACAGGATTTAGGGCTCACTAGAGAAGCCGGAATTTATTAGAATTCACAAAACCAAACAGGACAAGGGAACGATAGAATTTGAAATCGGCGGACAACCGTTGAGGAGGACATATTATTCCGCATCTTGGGAATGTGGCTGCAGGAGAAAGGCGAGCGGGACCATATACGATCTAACTGCTGGAACACTCAACGAAACAGATATGCAGTATGCGCAGCAGGGCTACGAAAAAGAGAAACCGGGTGAAGGAGCAGGAGTCATTGCGGATCACTTCGGCTGTGATCGAACGGAGGATTACATACGCGCTTGGTCCCGTACTACACAACACCCTTGAAAGGGGAAAAGAATATAGAAACATGCATCAGAGAGGCGCATTAAGAAGCCTTCGGCGTGATGAACTGGTCCTCGACCAAAAAGCTGATGCACATCAAGGCGTACGGCACCTATGAGGATCACAGAGAGACCATGCATGCTCAGATTTAAGCTGTAAAGACTGAAGGGGACGCCTGCTGCTAGAGCACCAGTGGTAAAGCTGGGGCATCCGGCGGAAGACAGGGACGAAGACAAGGTAGACATTCACAGTAAAACGAGGCGCACTTCCATGTTAAACCTGGTGCCCAGGAACATGGACTCGAAGAACCACGAGGGAAGAAGTGTGGCAATATCGTTGGAGTTAGGCAGCTTCCTCAAGAAGAAACAGCTGGTTCTGTATGTGGACGCGTCAATGCATAGAATTTAGGAAGAAGTGAGGACAGCGGCGCATCACAAGAAAGTCATTGGAGCATCAGTATGCACAAAGACCACACAGGTAGTGGAAAAGGTCACCATTGCCCTGGCACTGAAGGAGGCCAACAGGCGAAGGTTAGCTACTGCATATCGACGGATTCTCAGGCTGTGACGAAGGCATACAGAGACAGAAGGATCGACCGCCAAGCCGCGGTGATCCCCTCTAAACAAATGCAACACACACAGAACTAACAACACACATTCAACACACAATCAGTCCTGCACGCTGTGGGGTTGAGGAAACGTTCACGGTAGATACCCATTGTTCAAGGGTTTACGAACCGCACGTCAAACTACTCAGCACGCCACAACCTTACAGGGAGGAAAAGAAGATGCTGTTAAGAGCGTGTTAAAGATACGAGCCTCTGGCGCATAACCTCAATATAGAGCAGGCCACTTTACTCAGACAATTGCAAAGTCGCATATAAAAACACTGCCATGTATCCCTTTCAGCCCTAAATTTTTTTCACCTCTCCGGGAATTTTTCTTTATTGGTATTTTGCTTCACTGCCATCCAAGTAACACACTAACAAAAGAAAAAAAATTCTAAGATCTCATTGGCATAAAAGATGGCGTCGTGTCCTATACATAGGACACCAGGGCTTGGTGGTTGCAAGAGGGAAAAAAAGAAAAGTTTGGTGTTACTCTTTATTTTCAACCTTACACAAAATATGGAACGTAGAAAGCAAACATTCTGCTTTCCCTGAGGCTGCAACTAATGTGGACCATTGATTAGTGCGTGTGGAACGCTTAGAAAAAGTTCTTTGAACTTGATATGCACAGGTGGACGTTGCACTTTTCACATTTGGTTTTTGGCTTCCCTGTGCAGCCTTCCATCTTGCATCGCTGTTGGTGTTCCGCCATTAGTGGCCAGTGCCCGACTTTGTCTTATCTCAAGTCATACACAGGCCTCTGGGCTGTCAAATTTTGCCTTTTTAGAGGCTGCAGGGGAGAGGACGATGGTCTTCCACGTTTTCGTGGCAGGTCAGTAGCATCAGCATTTGCTAGGTATTCAACGTTACTTAAAGTAAATTCCAGTAAATCCACCTTCTCTTTGCTTAGTCCTTGAGTTTCAACATCGCGCCTGAGTTCAAGCCACGAGTTACGGACAAGTTCATAAAATGCGTGATGACTCGCAGAGTAAATATTCGGCTGCGAAAGGATGTACGGTACAAGCTTATCAAGAAGTCAGTCTTGTCGACTCCTCCCATACTTCGCTTGTACTCCCGGACAACTGCGGGGCGCTTCACATTTACATATTTCCCGTCTGCTTTACTCCATCGGGAAACTTCATCCTCATTTTCAAATCCGAGGAAATTTTAGGCTAGGTTGACCGCCCTGCTGTCCATCCATCTCGTGACAAAGGTTTTTCCATCGCTGCCTATCATGCCGTCAGAGGACCCTCGTCCCTCCTTTTTCAGTTGGCCTTCTGGCTTCAGCGAGCATTTCTCAGTCCGGTTTGATCAGATTGTCCCTGCAGCATATATAGTCTTCTCACGAAGCACCCGCAAAACTGGCAAGGAAGTAAAATAATTGTCAAAGAAAAGTTTATGCCCAGCACCATCCGGTATGCGCCTCGCAAGATGAAGGAAAAAAGCTCCGGTCACACCGAAGTCCTTCTTGTCGGCTGTTATAGGTTCCGTAGTTGAACCTTGATAGACGAGGAAGTCGTGTATAATCCCAGAGGCACCGCATAACATGAGAACTTTCACTCCCCATGGATTTGGCTTCCCTATCTTTGATGTACTGTTTGATATCCAGCTGTACTTTGAACGGGATTATTTGTTCATCGATGCAGAGATGTTTTTCCAAAGGCAGGTATAGACATCTTTCACGAAATGTGTCTAAAAGTGACCTGACCATCCAGAGACCATCATTGATGTGGTGGTTTTCCTTCACATCAACAATGTGCAAGCAGTTCCTCAGCTTCTCGAACCGGTTTCGTGACATGTTCGCAGTTGAGAAAAGCTCAGTTTTGAGTGGTGGCTTCCAGTACATGCGAAGGCGGGGATAACGAAAAATACCCATCGCCAGATGCAGTGAGATCAGCTTTCTGATTTCTTCATCAGTCTCAACAGACTCTCCCTCATCAAAAACAGAATACCTGTCTTATCCGCAAGGTCAGCAAACACGCTCTTTGGCACATAGTTATAAAAATACTCATACGGGGTCGCTGGACCATTAGAATCAGTCTCTTTATAGTCACCAGACATTTCAGGTTGATACTGGCCTGCTGGCTTTTTGAAAGCTCTCCTGCTGTGTTGCTTTTTAAACTTCATCATCGCTGGCGGAAGCCGACAGCTCCTCTTGTGCATTACTAGCACTGTCACACACGTCATCGAGAGCGTTATCCACATCATCCTTTGCATCTTCAACCTCCGACACGTCACCGTCCCTCAAAGCGGCAAACATGACGTCTGGATCCTCGAGGCGCACATGTCTTAATCGAGGCCGCTTTGCAGTTGAATTGAACAACCCGGACGAAATTTTGGCTTCTGCAATAGAAAAAATGCACGAGAAAGTTGTCATTACAAAAAATGTTTTACTTTCGCATGCAACACACTCCGATGGTTTATAACCATTGAGCCCTGGTGTCCTATATATAGGACACGCACATTGCGGCGTGCTGCGACAAATATATTAACCATTGAGAATCCTTTATACAACTGTTGAGGACTTGAGTGTCTTAGAAACAACACATAAAATACTGATCCCGTAGGCTTTCGTGGGTATTGAGTAAAAAATGGCAAAATGTGCGCTTAGCACTGCTGGCGCCGTTTCCACCTTCTGCCATTTTGTTTGTCTACTCTCGACACTACGAAGAGGATGATGGGAAGGCTGATGTCTATGTTGGTGGAGATGTCTTCGGAGCCGGCTGAGCTCTTGTTTCAGTTTTCAGATAACTCAAATTGCGATTTATAGCTCTTTTTCTTCGTGTCCTTTTTAAAGGACTCTAGGGCCGAAAGGAAAGCCACATAAACAAGCATTGCCATGTACCATAAATGTGACCAACTAGATACAGGAAATAGTGGGCGCGATGACTACGTTATCTGGGGCTGTGACAAGAGCCGTTTATTACCCAATATTAATACCCAATATAGAGCAGTAAGAGGCCCTCCTGACTGACTCCGACCCGGGCAGACAGTTCCTGTTGGTGACGAGGGCCAAGGTGGCGGCGGAGGCAAACGGCATTGTAGACTATGTCAGACCGACCACCTCCCCGCTCCTCTCCCCATCTCTCCCCCAAACTCTATGCCACTAAGTCTTTTTTTCTGAACTGTTTTTACTACTGCTACTACTACTGTATCCCTTCCGATAAAAATGGGCTCCACCATCTCAATCTCCTCGCAATACCGGATTCTCAAAAAAAAATCTCATGTGCCTTCTAGCGCGGTCTCTCTCCCAAGAACTCCAAATAAACGACTTGTGCCACACCCTAGTATGAGCTTCTTGTCACCACTGTATGCTCGCCTGCGCCAGCCGGCTTGAGTGCATTGCGGTTAATGTGACTGTCGCGTTTCAGAGTTCTTCCTTGTGCTGCGTCCACAATAGTACGATGCTCTCTCATCTTCGTAGCAAAGCCGTTTGAGAATTCAGACATCCAGAACTCATAAGTCCGAGAAGGTCGTCCAAAAAGGTCAGTCGGTACAATGACTCGATTTGGTAGTGTTTTGCCCTGAAGAGGGGAATAATTTAGACATGAATACCTTCTTCTGCAAACAAGAGCAGGAAGTGGACATTGAAGAGCCCCAAAGGTGAGGCTAAAAACGAAATAGACTTCATACTATGTGCTTACTTAGGTATCGTGAAGGATGTGGAGGTCCTTTGAAATGTGCAGTGTAGCAACCACAGAATCGTAAGCACTCGAATTAGCTTAGACCCGAAGAGGACAAGCCCATTAATGAGTTAGGGCCCTGTCACACTAGCCCGACACGCCGCCGACCCGACAAAGACACCAAAGATCGGCCAACCCGGTCGGCCGACCTTGTCTGTGGCAGACCGAGCTGTCACACTAGGGCATACTGGCCGGACGCGTTCCATTTCTCGGCGAAGTAGTCTCATAAGACTGCTTCGCCGAAGTCCACATCGATGCAGGCTAACTTGCTGTCTAAAGATGCCCCTCGGAAATTGACGGCTTCACCAGAAGCGCAAGGCAGACACCCGCTTGTATGTCAACGGCGGAGAGATCCTCGCGGTCGTCAGTATCCGCGTCCTCGGGCTTAGAATTCAGGCGAACAGGAAGAAACACGAAACGCTTGCTATGTTAGAAGCCAGCGCAAATCAAACACGTCATCTTATCAGATGAATAGCAAACAGGCACGCTGGGATGAAGAAGGCGAATCTCTTGAGACTTGCGCAATCCTTCGTATTCAGTTAGATAGTGTATGTGGCAGCCTACTTCAATCTCAACACAGTGGAACGGAACAAGCTAGAAGTTATTATCAGGAAAAGCATCAAGGTGGCACTCGGACTCCCCCCGAACATGTCTACTGACAGACGTGAAGCTAGGGGTCTCGAACACTCTCATGGAGCTGACTGAGGCTGCCGTTACAGTGCAGCATGAAAGACTACTCGGATCTAAAATGGAGAGGAAAATTTTAGACAGATTGGGCTACGAGCTTATGCAGTAGCATGTGCACTCAAGAGACATACCGCGACAAATCAAGGACAAGGTTAAAATCGTTCCGCTGCCCAGAAACATGCACCCTGCCTTTCACGAAGGCAGATGTAAAGACTGAGCAGAGGCATTACAAACTAGGTATACAGGTTGGCAGGACGTCCTGTATACAGACGCTGGAGTATACGAGATCAAAGCGGCACACGAGCCTGTGGCGGAAGACTGAACCCTGGTGACATGCTGCACAGTTTGTAGCGTTTGAGACCGCAGAAGCAGAGGAAGTGACCGTAGCCTTGGCCATGAGCCAAGGAGGTTTAGGGTGGTCATCAGTGATTCAAAAAGCGCTGTAAATGAATTGGGGATGGTGATGGAGACTGTCTTCTGTATATTAAACAGGGAAGGAGGACCCAGAGAACTGGTTCTGCTGGTTTGGGCACCAGCTCACCAAGGACTTAGAGGAAACGAGGAGGCTCATTTCGTCGCCCGAAGTCTCAATTACCGGTTGACCCCTGGAACCTCCCAAGTCACCGAAACTATAAACAGCAGAGAGGATATGCGCTCATACCAGGAAATCGCACTATACTACAGACTAAATCGACAAATTCATCCGCCAGTAGACAGAAAGCTCAATAAGAAAGCGGAGGTTGTGTTGAGAAAATTACAGGTAGAGGTTTTTCCCAACCCAGTACTATACAGCAAGTGGCATCCTGAAGTCTTCAGATCACAGTGCAAATTTTGCGACGAGGCAGCAACTTTGGTCCACATAGTGTGGACATGTCTGGCTAAGTACAAGAGCTCGCGCACTCTAAAACCCTTGGGAGGCTTTGCTCTGTAGCCCAGACCTTAACTTCCAGCAGGACATCATTGGTCAAGTCTTTGCTGCTGCTGTGTCTTAAGAGATTCCTGCCGACGGCTAGGGGCGATGGACTTCTCTTGGCGTTCATTGGCTAGTGTTCCATTCAAGTTGTTTCTCTCTCTCTCTTAATGGCAACATACAAAATGAAAATATAGCTAAAAAAGTTTACATTTTGTTCTCATGGCTGCCCACAATTAATGCGACGAGATTACATGAACCCCAATAGGCTCCATTTTCACAGATGGCTTCCTTTATGGATCGCTTGGCTTGGGAACTAAGGTGTACATGTTAATGAAGCATGACTGCATTGCCTGATGTCAGCACTACCTATGTGTCAAAACTGTCGGATATTTATAGAAAGTTTGCAAAACGTTAAGTTGAACAGAACAAAATGTGTGCCTTTTAGCATTATTTCTTAAAAAAATCATCAGAACAGGCATTGCTCAGCATGAAAAAAAGAACTTGAATATTCAACATACTGGTGTTTCTCTACGGCATTATATCCTCAACGAATGTGACCGCTTGCACTGCGAAATTTTCACATGTGTCCAGTGACACTGCACTAATCATGCTGTGTAGTTTTTAAAAGCCTTTGCACTGTGTTTTGCCTTTCTGCACTTGAGTAATGTTAGCGCAAGGTGCATCTTTGTTTATTGCAATTATGGTGTACGAGTCATACACACATTCCTTAAGATGTACTGATAAGGGTTCCACAGTCTGTAACAGCAATGGGACACTCCATTAAAAACTACTAAGAGAACATTGTGTAAGGAGAGCAGCAGATGCTTTTTATAAAATTAAGATTGAACAACTACAGTGCACCTCAAAAATAAGATTACAGCAGAATAAAAGAACACAGCAAATATGGATATGAAAGTGCATAAAGAAACTTACACCCAAAAATAAATGCACAAACAAGAATAGTGAAGGAAACAAGAGTTTAACAAAGCATAACCAGTCAATACTCAAGAACTCTAAGAACTCTAAAAAAAGGGTATTGAAATAAAGACATGAAGGTATGAGGTGCAACCGAATCTCTTAGCTTTCCAAAAAATTTATTCATAGATGAGTGTTTCAACGCCCGTATCTAACAGCAGACTGTGTCTTGCGTTATACTGCAGCTCACTTCAGAAACAAAAGCCATACTCTGGGTACATTAGAATAGGTGGCAGAGAGCCAGGTTACTCATAGTAAGAGCTTTCGTCACAAAGGATTACAAATGGATACAAAAAAACATTGATGTCCATCAATTATCAACTCATTGTTCCATTGATGGCATTATTGTTCAACCTTTTTCCTTTACATCGTACAGTTTCTCCATGACTACATCCACAATATTCATCTCAATATCTTTATCAGTGGCATATGGCTGCTGAGCCCAATGATGAAGGATCAAGTTCCGGCCACGGCTGCTGCATTTCGGGGAAAGCAGCACATAAAAATGGCAATGTTACTGGGTTATACCAGTGCAGAAGAGCTCAGGTGGTCAAAATTAATTAGTAACCCTGCACTAGACCATTTCGCATACTCGATGTGTGTCACGGATTTCCCCGGAGAACACTCGGACCGAAAGAATGGACTAGGCGACAGGTGTACCCACACAGGCGCACATTTAATACACCCTACGTGACATGCACACTAGCACACAAAACTAATTAACAAACTAACACAAAACAGACTATAAATACACACGACCCGGAAACACTGCTACCAGCGTCTACTACTAGCACTCAACTGTTAGCGGTCGGCGTTCGTGCTCACTGTTGGTTCTATCCGGATGCGGCTTTGCATGGGTCCAGTAGCCAGCTTCTAGATGGCATTCGACGTGCTGAGGCTGGCGTCGCTGGCTGTGTCGTATAAGCTCCTGGTCCAAGCGTCCTTGGAGGTGATGCCAGTGTTGTTGGCATTGGGGGCACCACCCGAATGGGTGGCAACAGTGCTGGAGACACACTTGGCCGTAGCAGGTGGTAGCATCCTCAGTTAACTCCCCAGAACGGGCTCAGGAACAGCAGGAAGTCCACGATGCAAAGCCGTAGAACGCGAGCTCACCGGAGCAGTAGCCTGCGTCGCACTATTCAAGCCAAAGCGTCCCTGACCTGCCGGGGCCTCCACTTCTCTGTTCTTCCCCCTTTGCCTCGCTCTCCGTCGTCCTTTTATAGCCTTGGCGTTAGTCCATGTATGCCTTGTCGTCTTCTCCTTCTTCTCTTCTCCACCAATCATCTCTGTCCACCTTAACGAATGCTTCTTCTTCATCTTCTATATACTTCGGTTAATCCATGTCATCCTTATCGCCAACCTCTTTTTTCCATAATTTTATTTAAACTCCCTATTATATGTGACAACGTGCAACTTTGAGCACTGGGGATTACTGTATGGGATAAATTAGTCATTAAATCCTAGTACTGCCACGATGGCTCAGTGGTTAGGGTGCTCGACTGCTGAACCCAAGGATACGGGCGGAATCCGAGCCGCTGTGGCCGCTTTTCGATGGAGGTGAAAAGCAAGGCACCTGTTTACTGCAGTGACAGTGTGCGTTAAAAAACCAAAGGTCGTAGAAATTTCCGAAGCCCTTCACTGTAGCGTCCCTGAGTCGCCTTGGGAATTTTAATCCTAGCATAACTATGTTTCAATTATGGCCCCATACCTTAAATAATATACAGTTCAGTCTGTGTGGTTTTGACTTAAGATTTTGTGTCCTTTTGTTTTAGGAGACTGAACGGCAGTGCGAGCTCTGGAACAACGAATCCGCAGATCCCGAAACGGATTTTCCTTGTTCGCCACAAATTTGTGCAGAGCCAAGTCAGCCAGCACAGCAGAGTGGAGCTGGGACTTCAAGGCCTGCAAAAAAAAGAAGGCGAAATGATGAAGAAATAGAACAAAGAAATGTTCTCCTGACATCAGCGGTGGAAACTCTGCAGAGGAGTCAGCAACGCCTGGCAGCCAATGATGAATGCGACGCATTTGGCAGCATGATGGCGCATGCTGTCCGCCAAATAACGCCAGGGCCAGACCGTCAGTTGGCCATGCTAAATGCCCATCAGGCAGTTGTAAAAATTAATTTGTCAAGGCATAGTGCTCCAGTTGAAATGTTAAATGTCATCAACATGCACGAATAAACACAGATTTCCATTTCACCTGGACACAAGTTTCCACTGCCAGCTAACTTGGCCTTCATTGCAGAGGTAGCTCTTGAAAACTTCTTTAGTTTCCCGAGCACTTCTGCTGCAGTTCCCGCCAGTTTTTGAGAGCGGCTTCATGGCACCACAAGGGTCTGCCCGGTCGCACCAGGATCCTTGATGGACATGTCCTGCGCATGAGCAAAGAATGCAATGTACGGCAGCAGCATGAAGCATTTCTTGTAGCATAAGAACATAACACTACCTTAGGCAAGGCTAATAAGAACGTCCACATGATGGTGCATGCTTTGTTTCAAGGGACCCACCTTAAAATATTTTTGAAATACTTAAATAGCAATTTAAATGCACCAAGTCAACGTTATTCTTTCATAAAGTGTTTTTCATTTCTTTTACTTTAATTATACCCCCGGGGCCATTTGGCATTACAGAGGGGAATGTTAATGTGACTATTTGCATAACTAATGACATTTCCAACACATGCATAATCTCCATTTTAAATGAAAGCATCATCCTTCTGTCTTTACACATGTTAGGCCATTTGGTCAGAAATACACACTGCTGTTTTTAGAGCTCAGCTCTTAGGTGTCGTTCCTTAACTCCTGCTGTATATAAAGCGCAGCTCAGGATTCTTTTTCTAGATTCCTAGTCAGTGGCCTAACACGCCACCTAGCTGTGGCAGGTAGTAGCAGAGCGAAATGCCACGGTGAGCAGGTGGTAGATTGGAGAGATGGAAATCCCCTCCCTGGCATTTGAACCTGGCAGTTTTGGATCCCGAATCAGACATGTAACCCTTAGGCCATACATGGACATTAGGACAGCTTAGTTAAAGTGGGGCATTATATCTATGTCAGGTGATCTTTCACGCAGTGCGTTAGTTTACGAGTGTATTCAATGTATGTTTCAGATAATGTGTAAGATGAGAATGAGCGAATTTTAATGCGCAAGCATTGTATGGCTATGTTTGCGGTTTTGTGCCCTCACGAGCTTGTCATCACGATAACGTTCGAACAAATTGAGTTATAAGAAAAAGCGGGCGGGGCCACAGCGAAAGTGGCGCCAAGTTTGAAAGAGAGGTGACAAGTTGAGTAAACCGAGGCAAAGAGGTGCGAGGAGGAGTCAATGCTTGCGCATTCCTCCAATGCAGCTGCCGCAGTGATCTCGTACTTTTTAGAGGGAGTTTAAGGTGCAGTGATTAAGCAGGCAGCAAAGTGCAGTAAGGTGAACATAAATCTGAAAAGAGCCATTGACAAGAACCATTAATGCGATCACAATGTAAGGACAACTCAAACTTCGCATTACCGAGTATTGTAATCGTCAGTAAATTTCTTTTGAAAAAAAATTCAGACTGTTTCACACTGCACGGACAGGAATACAGTCAAGCCTTGTTAATGTGAACAATTTGGTTGCTGAGAAAATCTGTTCATAGAGCAGCCAGTCCAGTGAATCGTGAAGGGCAAAAAGTTCAGGAAAAAGAAAACAATTCTATGGTTAAGATCTCCAGATCACCAAGTGTAGTAACGAAAGAGCCGTTACACTTAATTAAAGTGGTGCAGTTTGAAGCACCTAGTGGTCCATGAGAGGTGTCTCAGAGTGATAATACACCTCCTACTGTACGTGGCTGCTGAGATCTCTCAAACCACTGGAGGAAGATGAAGAAGACATGCCAGCGAAACGGAGACATTGGCTCCGGCTTTTATGATCAATTTTGCAGTGTTAATTGCAGTGTTAACGATTCAGTCATGATGCCATTAGGCCATGACGTAAGTAAAGTTGTTCCTCCTCCTCCTCCTCCTCCTCCTCCTCCTCCTCTTCCTCAAACCACTGTGCACATCTGTACTCAAGTCAGTTCACAGCTGCTAAAAGCGAATTTATATGCAGCATATAAAGTAGACAGAGATGTATTCACAGCCATTCAATGAATATAGCAGACAGTAAGGGGTGTCAACTGGACTCTTGGCACCCTAAAGCATGAAACCACAAAAGAGAAGCCGTGACTAGAAACATTTCCCCTTTCTAACTGCCATTCAATAGTACCCTGTGGTCAAAATATTGGAAAACTCCAGATTGAACAGTCAACATTCTGCTACAGCAGTGGTTCGTTAATATGGATAGTTCAGTTCTATATCAGCCGACAAAAGTACATGACCTGCAATGAGCGCTATACTTCCCCCCGTCCATTGTCTGGACGAGCTTCCATATTAACAAGGCACAAAACATATTGAAAAACCTTGGTCCCCAGAAAAGCTGCCCATAGTTTGAATCATCCACATTAACTGGGGTCGCATTAATAGGACACAACTGTACTCAACCTACACATTGGCAAAGCTCACACAGCACTTTGAAGACTGGCACTGCTGATCTGACTGCAGAGTAAATGCTTGGCAGTGGCCCTCCTCTCAAGGCCTTGCAAAAGGAATAAACGTTCCAAAGTAGAGAAGAAAGATATAACAAATGCAAATATTAAACGAGGCACTGCACACAGCAGTACACAAGCGGGAATTATCTGTTGGGTTGAAAGTAGTTGTTCATGACAAACCGAAACACTGAAGCGGAGGGCAGTTCAGATATGCAATCTTGACAAATCACACATGTATGTTGCATAAATAGAAAAGGAAGCTAGGGAAATGTTGCGTGACATCTATTCCAAGTCATAAAATTATTGTAGGCACAGCATTTCCTGCTCTTTGTCCTGATCACTTGTAAAAGAAGGAGAGCACTATATGCAGCTACGATTACAGATAAGCACATGTTTCAACAGAGGTGAACAGGACAGGCTATTGGCCTCCTTGCCTTTTTCACACATGGTCTAAAACTGGCAGGTATCGGATGCATAGCCTGGTAGAGCCTGCTGGTGCTGTTTGAAGAGGCGAGCTACGATCACATTTGTAAAAGGGTACAGTGCTCCATTTACTGATGTCTGCCCCTGTGCATACTCTGATGATCAATATTGCAAATACTTGGAAGCACATTAATAAACTGCTGCTTATAAGAATGTGTTCGTCAAGTCATCAACGGCATACACAGTTATACAGACTAGGCAGGCCTCGTGCGTTCCTAGCACTGCAACAGCTTCAAGACACAAGCCAAGACTGCCACGAATTTCGCAAAGTAGGAGAAAGTGGTGTCTTGCCTGTTAGCACATCTTCCACATCAAGGCTCTCGGGTGGAGTATACAGTTGTCTTGATGCCCCCCTAGACCAAAGATAATTGTGCAATGCAACTGTGGCAAGCACAAGTTGCACTGCCTTGAGGGGCTTGTGCCGCATCGGCGCCCTGTATATCTGCCAGTGGCTGGCTAGAATGCCGAAAGCGTTTTCTGAAGTGCGCCTGGCACTAGAGAGCCTGAAATGAATGGGTTCAAGAATGAGGACAAAAGTACAAAAAAAACGTTTCATAGCTGCTTGATCCGTTCATGACACTGTGACTGGGCAGTAAATGCTCCTATTAAGTACATAATATTCCTAAGGAACAGCGGAAGCATGGCTTACTGCATTACAAGATAGTCTGGATGCAAGAAAGTTGGTTACAATGCAAAATTAAGTAAGTTGTAAGGCCACCACTCCCGAACTGCACCCGGAAAAATGGAGAATCAGCTGGATGAAAGCAAATTCCGTAATTGTGCAACCCGCACCCTGACCCTCATCATCCTCTGCCCGAGACCCAAACAATTCCCACACCAGGAAGGTACCTTTGCAGCGAAACTACTTTTCAAAATAATTGTATGCCTTCAAAAATAAACTTAAGTGACCAAAACAGATGCAGAAATGGATATTCTGTATGATTTTACGCAGGCCGCACCTGTAGTTAAAAATCCTCTTCTCGTGCTGCAGCTCGGCGACTGGATATGGCCGCATGAGATATGGCTTGAGGCCAAATCCCTCGTCTCCCACAATTACATAGGGAGCACTGGTACAAGAGTTGGGCAGCTGCTCAGGAGGGGGAAGGCGTGTTGGGTCTGACTTGATTCTTAAACGCAGCTTTGCCTCGGTCCAGACCCCACTGTCATTTAGGCATCCGTTTTTGCCAACATCAGCAAAGATGAAGTTGAGGTCAGCATCCACAAGTGCCATGAGAACTATACTAAAAGTTCCCTTATAGTTCCTGTACGCAGCTCCACTCACTGGTGGTGGCGTGATGACATGCTTGCCATCCAGTGCCCCTATGCAATTTGGGAACTTCCACAGTTCTTGGAAGCCTTGCGCTATTTTTAGCCATTCTTCGTGGCATGTGGGTGCCTGTAAAAGGGAAACAACCAAAAGTGCAATGTTGCTAGATGCTTTGCTCAACTGTATATTAGTGGATGCATACAATTTCACTATAAAAATTAGTGTCAGACTCTCCATGACAACTTCTTTTAGTGTAGTCCATAATTTATACACATGCATTCTTTTACTGCTTGTCAAGGAACCTTTGCAAAGCACTGTTTGCGGAAATCAACTTTTCTAGTGCCATACATTTATGTTGAGCAGTATTTTGATTGAATGTGTACATTTGCAGATTGTCTGCAGCATTACATAAACGACAACACTTCAGCATTGGTTTCCATCCTTGATAATGTGTAAAGTGTTGAAAATTACACTAAAGTGCACATACCTTCAGCACTTTTGGCTTCAGAACTCTGTATATTGCTTGAGACACCTCAGATATAATTCCAGATATGGTATTATGTGCACATAAAATGCAAACTGCAGCGACATTTCGCTGTTTCCTGAGAGAATGTGGGCATTAGTGTGATGTAAACAACTACATTTTCTCCAGAAGGGGATTTGAATCTGTGGCATACACACACGGCAAAATTATCTGTTAACCCAGCTTGCAAAACACACCTGAAAATGGTTAAAAAAGGATTCCCAGCTGCCCTTGCAAAAAAGTAGCACTCAATCACTGCACACCAGAGACAACTTTAGGTGCGAGTGCTGGCAGGTGCAGGTGCTGAGATGCCATTTAAAATGTAACCTGCAGAAAACGGCAAAAATGCAGGCAGCAGATGCTTTTAACGCCAAAACTATGTTGCAGTGGTGAGCCCCACTCGAACTGTCCAATTCGTTCCTGGCTTCTTTCCCTAAACACAATTAAGCCCTGTTATTTTGTATCTCCCGCCACGATATTCTGTAGTAGGCCCTATAAATGCAGTCTATCGCACTGTCTAATTTTTTTTTATTTACCACGATCGCTTTCATTTGACTTCAATTAACTCACTCAGAAAACGTAATTAAAATGCTAGGCTGGTTCACACTAATTAGCATTAACAGCAATAATTAAGATGCTTAAATGCACGTGATGATCACTGTGCGTACTTATTACAGGGAACCGATTGCTACTGATGCGCAAGAGCTAGCAAGCCCTTGAGGAATTTAGACATGATAGCGCTTGAACGGCAGCGATCGAGCAGTATGCTGCAAATCATGTCATTCAACTAAATTTCTTACACGATTTTAGACATAAAACGCAAATGTAACAAACGTCGCCTCCAGCTCCCGCACCTGAATCTCCGCTGAGTTTAAAATGTGCCGGATGTCACAGCGTGCGACGTCGCGCTCGTTCACCTGTAGCAAGGTACCGTAGAGTAATGGCCAGCTGTTCTCCTGGCTGAATAGCTTCCCTAAAAGGCGTATCTTTCTTGGTGGTGTGCGGCCTCACTTCACCAAGGAGCTCTTCAAAGGTGGCCGTGTCCATCCGGATCCAGCGGCGATAATTTTCGCTGTCTTCAAGGGCCAGCTCCCGCATCAGATTTTCATAGGCGCCCTGCTGTTTCCTGCGCTGCAGCCACGGAAACACCCATGAAGTCCGCGGCTTCTTTGCAGGCGGCTCCTCCAACAGCTCCAGCATTACTAGAGCTGCTCTAGCAACAGCAGCCGCCGATTCAGCTTCCATTTCAGACGCGCGGAGATTGCCGGAGTGTGGATGCTTTGATCGATGCCCAGTAGCGCGGAAGGGCGCCAGCGAGAGCGGAATTCCCCCGGGAAGGTCACGTGACAAACTACCACTGCGGCCCGCCGTTTTCATGACAACGCGAGAAGAGAGGGCACGGAGTCGGCCGATAGTTTTCGAGCGTTGTCTTGCTGGTGTGACATGGGAGTTTGCAGACCATCGGCCAACACCTGTTAGGCGAGCGAGAGGGAGCCGACGCCGACTGTCGGCCGACCATTCACGTCGGCGCAGTGTGACATAGACGCAGACATCCCGAAGACACGGTGTTGGCAGACCGAATCGGTGTCGTGTCGTGCTAGTCTGACAGGCCCATGGGCCTGTCATAACGGGCCAGTCAGACTAGAATTAAGAATTTAATTAAGATTAAGAATTTAGGATATCTCTGCAGAACAGATATTCGGCTCTGAGGAAGGCGTTCCTTATATTCAAACAAAGAATGATAACCTCACAGCTATCATTACAGAGTGCGCAGCTAGAAGCAAGCGGTAGAATGGTACGACAGGATACCACCCGCCGCGGTGGCTCAATGGTTGGGCGCTCGTCTAGCTGAGCCGAGTACCCGGGTTCGAACCCGACCGCGGCCGCCGCGTTTCGATGGAGGCGAAACGCTAAAAGGCACCCGTGTGCTGTGCCATGTCAGTGCACGTTCAAGATCCACAGGTGGTCGAAATTATTCTGAAGCCCTCCACTACGGCACCTCTTTCTTCCTTTCTTCTTTCACTCCCTCCTTTATCTCTTCCCTTACGGCGCGGTTCGGGTGTCCACCGAGGTAAGTGAGACAGTTACTGTGCCGATTTCCTTTCCTCAAAAACCAAAAACTGTGCGATGTCATTGCAGGTTAAAGATCCCCAGGTGGCCTCCAATACGGCACCTCTTCCTTTCAGTCCCTCCTTTATCCCTTTCCTTACGGCGCGGTTCAGGTGTCCGCCGAGATGTAAGACTGATACTGCGCCATTTCCTTTCCCCAACAATTAATTTACAGTTTCTGGTGCTGCCAAAACCGTGGTCTTCAGTGACTGCCAAGTAATTATGAACTGAAACTAAGATGTAAAATGCCACGCCGAATAAAAATAAATTTTCCAGTGAGTGAAACGTCGCAACGTCGGTATATCTACATAGAGCGGATTGGCGTTTAAACACGGGAAAGAAAAGTCAAATAATCGGGATTGCTTTTGAACACACGCTAAGGCGCCCGTGTGCTGTGCGATGTCAGTGCACGTTAAAGATCCCTAGGTGGTCGAAATTATTCCGGAGCCCTCCACTACGGCACCTCTTTCTTCCTTTCTTCTTTCACCCCCTCCATTATCCCTTCCCTTACGGCGCGGTTCAGGTGTCCAACGATATATGAGACAGATACTGCGCCATTTCCTTTCCTCAAAAACCAATTATTTATTTATTTTTGAACACCGTTTATTTTTGTAGAGGAAGCTACACTAGGCTATTAGAAGCGAGTTTCGCCGTGCCAGGCCGAGGCTACAGCTGCGCGTGCGTAAGCATGGCAGCCAGCTGCGCCGTTCCACAGCTGGGTGTTCCGCCGCTGTGCCGCGCCTTACCTAAAATAAATGCGGCTCCAATCCCCGCTCCAATCCCCGGTGGTTGTACAGCGCTGTAAACGACACCCAATTACCCATTGCGACGTCACTTGAAAATTCACACACGACTGCTACAAACAGTGAAGCCAGAGACAAGTGAGAGCGAGAGAGAGAGAGAGAGAAAGACAAACGGAAAGGCAGGGAGGTTAACTAGGCAGTGCCCAGGATATATGCTAACCCACACGTGGGAAGGGGAACGGATGGAGAGATAGAAGGGGGAGAGAACGAAAGGGAGATGATCACTTGCACACAGTCCCGAGTCCTTCAAGACAAGTGAAATGTGCACTTGAGCTGCATGCTGTATGCCTAATTTCAAAGAACCTATGCTGTGTACATTCAACTTTTAGCCTGGCGTTTTTGCTTACGACAACGACACGAAAAGGCAACCGTAATGATTAGCGGGAAACACGCGTGGGGAGAAGGAACGCGCCCCGCCGCGGTGGCTCAGTGGTTAGGGCGCTCGACTACTGATCCGGAGTTCCCGGGTTCGAACCCGACCGCGGCGGCTGCGTTTTTATGGAGAAAAAAACGCTAAGGCGCAAGTGTGCTGTGCGATGTCAGTGCACGTTAAAGATCCCCAGGGGGTCGAAATTATTCCGGAGCCCTCCACTACGGCATCTCCTTCTTCCTTTCTTCTTTAACTCCCTTCCTTACCCCTTCCCTAACGGCGCGGTTCAGGTGTCCAACGATTATATGAGACAGATACTGCGCCAATTCCTTTCCCAAAAAAACAATTAAAAAAAAGAAGGAACGCGCATTGATTGCAG
This sequence comes from Amblyomma americanum, assembly GCA_030143305.2. Taxonomy (NCBI): domain Eukaryota; kingdom Metazoa; phylum Arthropoda; class Arachnida; order Ixodida; family Ixodidae; genus Amblyomma; species Amblyomma americanum. The sequence goes on along the minus strand of JARKHS020009247.1, from coordinate 15,438 downwards.
GCGCTTTTACATCATACATTATGCGGTTTGCACTTCACACGAAGGCTTCGAATGACGTTAACCCCTTTCGAAGCAGCTGCAAACCAGATATTTACCGGAACGCGTAGTTGTAATTGCCGGCACCGCGCGTCGGAAATATGCCTTCCCTTACAGCACGGTTTTGGTGTCTACCGAGATATGTGAGGCAGGCGTAATTTCCTTTCCTTAAAACCAATTTTCATTTTATTTTCCGTGTCTTGCGGCGCAGTTCGGCTGTCCACAAGAGCCCCGCCCGCGGTGGGCTCAGTGGTTAGGGCGCTCGGCTACTGATCCGGAGTTCCCGGGTTCGAACCCGACCAGCGGCGGCTGCGTTTTTATGGGGGAAAAACGCTAAGGCGCCCGTGTGCTGTGCGATGTCAGTGCACGTTAAAGATCCCCAGGTGGTCGAAATTATTCCGGAGCCCTCCACTACTGGCACCTCTCTCTTCCTTTCTTCTTTCACTCCCTCCTTTATCCCTTCCCTTACGGCGCGGTTCGGGTGTCCAGACGATATATGAGACAGATACTGCGCCATTTCCTTTGCCCCCAAAACCAATTATTATTATTATTTCCTTTCCTTAAAACCAATTTTCATTTTATTTTCCGTGCCTTACGGCGCAATTCGGATGTCCGCAAGATATGTTTCCTTTCCTTAAGTTGTCCAACTGCCAAGGCGTCGCGCCGCAAGGACGATGGGGTCCCGTGGACCCCTTGGCAACGCTGCAACGCGTTGTCGCGTCCCGTTTTGTAGCCGGAGCCACATTAGGCTACCAGTCGAGCATTTCGCGGTACATGCGAAGGGCCAGTTGTGCGCATGCGCCATTAGCATGGCAATCGGAGAGGAGCAGTGGGCGCGCCGCGCACCCACTCCACCGTCAAAGGTGAATGTGACGTCACGCGGTTGAGCACTTGTGCGCATGCCCCGATATTATCGTAACCTGAGAGACCCCACAGCTCTATCTCCCGAACCGCGCGTCGTCGCATGCGCAGCATTGCGTATAAAAGGCAGAGATGTAATCGGCGGCTGTATCGCAACGCTTGATATGGATATACAGGAGAGTCAAGCCCCTGCTAAACGGCGGTATGGACAAGAGAACAGTAACTCATCCGACCCTGAGGTTGTTGTCGCCTGGCAGTTGGCTACTCAACAAACAGAGCATGAGCGTCAGAAGGCGAAGAGAGCAGCGGAGACTCCCGAACAGAGAGAGGAACGCCTTGCCAAACTGAGACGCCAGACTGCCGAGTGTAATAGACACCGCATAGCCGCCGAGATGGAGCCTATGGAAGGCGTCAGTCAACGGGAACCAACCGAACAGGATGTGAATGCCCGTCGTGTGACTGATCACACCATTCGAGCTTCCGAAAGTGCATCTGCCACCCGGACATTTGAACCAGACTTTGTGAGCAATCAGTTTGGACACATTTGTACTTTGTGCGACTGACTGTGGCATAGCGGAGCTAAGCCAGTGCCAATTTTCTTGCTGACAACGACACGAAAATTTCCTTGGATGGTAGAGGTATACAGCTTCGCTGTAAAACCAATTTTGAAAAAAAAGTTGCTACCCGCCACAGTGGCTAGGGCACTCGGCTACTGATCCGGAGTTCCCAGGTTCGAACCCACCCGCGGCGGCATGCGTTTCAATGGAGGCGAAACGCAAAGGCGCCCCTGTGCTGTGCGATGTCAGTGCACGTGAAAGATCCCCAGGCGGTCGAAATTATTCCGGAGCCCTCCACTACGGCCCCTCTCTTCATTCACTCCCCCTTTATCCCTTCCCTTAAGGCGCGGTTCAGGCACCGTCCCGCCATATGTGGGACAGATACTGCGCGATTTCCATTCTCCTCCCCCCCAAAAAACGGCCGTGGCTTAGCTTGGTTAAGCCTGGTGATTGCGAAGCAACCACCAGTAAATACATAACGCTGTTTCCTTCGTTTTTCGTTTTCCTTCTCTCGAAACGCACGTTCCTTCTCGAGCCGCTGCTGCCGCTGTTCCGGGGTTTCTTGGACACGCCTCTGCCGTTAGTCGCGTTCCAGCGTTCTGAACTAGTAGAAGGAGACTCACTGTCGGGCAAGCTCATAATTTCTTCCTTTGCTTCTGCTGTTTCCACAGAGGAGGTTGCACGCTGTCGCCGAGCTGCATACTGGGCACGCCGCTTAGAGAGTCGTTCTTCTTCCGTCTCCGTAGCTCGCTGATGCTTCCTCTTTGCATTCTGCCGAGCTGCCTTGTTCGTAGGCACCATCGTAACATATGGCTGTATGACTGCCTTGGCGAGAGGAGCGGAGCTGTTTTATACAGCTGGTGTGACGTCACTCTGACCGTAGCGCCCCTGGTGAGAGGAGCGGGAGTTAGGCCGCCGTTGGTGGCTACCGCCTCGCCTCGCGACGGCGTGAGATGGGGCCCCGTTTTTACATAGCTGGTGTGACGTCACACCGACCGTAGCGCCCCTGGTGAGAGGAGCGGGAGTTAGGCCGCCGTTGGTGGCTACCGCCTCGCCTCGCGACGGCGTGAGATGGGGCCCCGTTTTTACACAGCTGGTGTGACGTCACTCTAGGTCACGTGGTGTGACGTCACGCAGCGAGGTCACGCTAAAGGTCAATGGTGCCTACCACCGCCTCGCCACGGAACGGGCTGAAGTGCGACCTAAAGTAGTATTAATAAAAAAAGAAGGAAGAGGTGCCATAGTGGAGGGCTCCGGCATAATTTCGGCCACCTGGGGATCTTTTATCCGCCGCGGTGGCTCAGTGGTTAGTGCGCTCGACTACTGTGCTCCGGGTTGGAGCCCGACCGCGGCGGCTGCGTTTTTATGGAGGTAAAACGCTAAGGCGCCCGTGTGCTGTGCGATGTCAGTGCACGGTGAAGATCCCCAGGTGGTCGAAATTATTCAGGAGCCCTCCACTACGGCACCACTTTCTTCTTTCACTCCCTCCTTTATCCTTTCCCTTACGGCGTAGCCGAGGTGTCCGCCGATATATGAGACAAATACTGCGCCATTTCCTTTCCCCCAAAACCAATTATTATTATTAATTATCTTTAACTTTCACTGACATCGCAAAGCACACGGGGCGCCTTTGCGTTTCGCCTTGATCGAAACGCGGCAGCCACGGCCTGGTTCGAACCCGGGTACTCTGGATCAGTAGCAACCATGAGCTGAGCCACAGAGGCGGGTTTTCAATTTTCAGTTTCCTCTGCCAGCGTTCATTGGCGTTGACAACGCTGTAGGGGCCGTTCATTTTTCAATAAAGGAAAGGCGGGCTACTGGCTCCCTGGATCAGTGGACACCTCAATCTCGCTTTCATGTAGTACCTGGCGTTGGTGTCCAACTGCAAAAACCTGCTTTGATTGCGGTCCGCGCCCTGACAGGTGGCAGTAGGTTGATCGTGAGAGGCATGCATGGTCACCCAATGAACGCTGCGGCCGCTGGTGCTCCGAGTCGAATTCCTTCGCGTCTGACTGCGCAGCTGAACATATAAGCCAGCGTGTGCGCTCTCTAGTCAGACGCGCCATGGATGAAGAAGCGGACGGTGGACGCGCTTACAGTGCGCGCCATCGTCGGAGATCGGGAGAAGCTCGACCGGGCGACCCGGAAATGAGTGCTTGGCGTGAAGACGACGGACAGCGTACAAGTGAAACAGGGAAGGATAAGCGTGCGTCCGAGACGTCAAAAGAGCGGGAAGAATTCGTCTCGCCAAGAGGCTGCGTAAAGACGCGGAGCGACAGAGACGCCGAGCCGTTGCCGAACTATGAGAAGAACGCGTCCGATCGAGCAGGAAGAACCAGGCACGAAGACGATGCGCCGGATGACTGACTACACCATACGGCTGACGGCCAGTGCGCCGGCAATGAGGACGTTCGAGTCTGACTGTGAACAACCAGTTTGGTACCTTTAATTCGTACGTAAGTACCTTTGCTACGTATATCCTGGCCTAGCTAAGCTAAGCTAGCCACTGCTTAATTTTTTTTCACGTATTTGCGTTTCGGCCGAGGCGCAATTGATTGCATGATTGACCAACTTTATTTTCCACTAGAAAAGACGTTTCTTCCCCCCCCCCCCCCCGGCACACAGGCCTAGGAGACGCGGAGTTGCGTGTCCGCGGTTAGAGGCTGGCTGGCAGTCCTTGTCTGGTGGCGGCCTCTTCCGCTAGATGGACGGTGTTGCGCTGGAGCTCAGGGCGCTCAGGGTCCGGGCTTCCTAGCAGGGTATCTCATGGCGCGTTCACTCTTGGACATTCGGCGGCGAGAGCGAGTGAAGTCGGCCGCCGAAATGCTGCCTCGTTCACACTTCCCGGCCACCGCTCATCGTCTGCTCACGGCGTACACATATATGGCAAGAGGTTAATCGATGGTGTCTACATACCAAAACCGTATGCACGCTTGCGTATGCCAAATGCAGCTACTTCGTCGGGCATTACGCCATTTTTAATATTCTCACTTTTTAAACAAGTTTAGCCTAGTGGCGTCATCTGGTGGTTTGGCTGGAAACCCTTGTTGTCAACAAACCGCCGCCCATGTTAGGCCTAATAGGAGAAGAATCGTCACCCGAAATAAAAAATAAAGCATTTTTATGACACACACGTTTTCTCATCGGTGAGATGAGACAAAGCGAAAGACCGCTGGCTCTTTTATGGCCAGTGAGCGCGCTGAAAAAGGCAGTAACAGCGACGAATTCAGTCCGAAGCGAGGCGTCCTGCATCGAAGGGCTGCGCCATGTTTGTCGCGGCGGGAATCCAACTTCGTACTCGACTTCCTATTGGCTGATGAGATTCGGCAGATTTTTTTTCCGGCGGCAGAAGAACGTATCGGGCTTTCCGCTGGGGATTTCGCTCGCTGTTGCCGCCGAATGTCCAAGTCAGGCTTTTCTACGTCAATATTTAGGCCCGCCCCGGGAGAATTTGGGCACTCCCAAATTATGAGGCGCAAGTAGCAGCTAGTTGGCGGCGGCCGGGGCGGTAGCAGCTGTTGAAATCTCTGCGCGTCGGCGCGCGCTAACCTGTGGCTATGTGGTTTCGTGTTTGGCGGTGAGTGTGCGACACAGGCAGTGTGTGCGACACGACGTACAGCAAAACTAGGTAGCTTTTACTGTTGCCCATTGACGTCAGAAGGGCCCAATCAAGTTTTCCTGTCCTGAAAGCGTTGTGCCTACGAGGCTGAAGGCCTTCGTTGATACCGCACCGATCGCGCATCAAGACTCGATTTGGCGCTAATTCGTTCAATTTCAATTCATTCGAGCTGTATGGTAGACGGACGGCAGATTGGGCGAGTCTATGGTAGACGCCCGAGCGCCGTCCAAGAGCGTTCTGATGTTGAGAGCTGTGACCTGGCAATGAGAAGACTTACGGCGGAAATGGTAAGACAGTATTTTTGCTGTGTATATTTTGCTGGTAGGGGAATTGGGTTGAAGATCTCCCAGTCGGCAATGCCTCCGATTTGCTTCAGGCATTCCCTGTCGCACCGCATGATGAACAGAATTAACTGCTGCTTTAACTTGGGAGCGACTGCAAGCAGCTGGGACCGATTCCAACGTAAAAAAAGGCGCGATCACTGCAAAGAATGTTTCAGTGCATTTAGCATCGAACTGAAGCACAAAAAGCAAGCTGAAAGTACCCACGGCAGCCTGCGAAATTTTTTGCTGCAGCTATAGCAATCTATATCGACCCTTGCTTCCGACTGCGTTTGTGTCGAGACGCATGTATAAGGTCTTCCAAGTTCTCGGCAGCCGACAAGGACCAAAAAAAATTGGAGGAACGCGAGAGCGTATTGCAGCACTGCCAGGGAGTCCATGGAACGCCATCGCCCGTTCGGAGCGACGACTTGCCGGTTAGACAAATCGCTCTGCTACGTACCGGCGAAACGGACGAGCGGAGCAGCAAACCACGTAGAAGCGCTGCCAGGCGCCTTCCCGAAACGCGCGGGACTCAAGTTGCAGTCGTAGTTCGTCGGCACATCGTTCTCGACAAACCCGATGCCCCGAACGCCAGCATAGCTTCCGCGCCGAGCGAACGGGCAGCAAGCTTAGTGGTGAACGCGGTTTGGATGTGCACTGCGTTGTTCGCCGCTCACCGCGCACCTGTTTCCTGTGTGCCCGCACGGTCCCACTGCGCCCGAACGAGAGATATATGTCAGACGCAGCACTTCCTTCTCTTAAAATCAATTTTCATTTCATTTTAATTTACTTACGGCGCGTTTCGGGTGTCCGCAAAGATATGTGAGACAGGCCTCACTTTCTTTCCTTAAAACCAATTTTCATTTCATTTTCCTTCGGTTGCGGCGCGGTCCTGGTTGCCCACCGCAATATGTGACAGGCGTCCCTTCCTTTCCTTGCTCTTGCGCCGCGCGCTACCTTTTGGGGGAGTGACGTATATTGCGAGGAGGCATTTTTCTCTCATGGGGAGGACGGAATTTTCGCTCACGGCCGACGCCGACGACACCGGCTTTTCCGTGACACCAGCACCTTAACCCTGTCGCGTTAAAAATAGCAAAGGAACTACCAATTTCAAGCTGTACTATATACATGGCCTATCATCGTCATGGTGCCGGCCAATCACATATATCAGTCGTGCTTCTCTCGGCTGCGGCCAAAATTAATATTGCCTATATGCATGTGAATCACAGCAGTAAAATAGAACTGTTATATAGGCACTGTAGGCTGCTGATCAAAGTAAAGTTAATTCAGAATTTCAGTTCAGATATTCAGCGCATTCTGCAGTTAAATGCGCGCCATAGAATGAACCTCACAGCTAAACTGCTGAATTTTTCGAGCTCAAACTTCGCACAGTAATGGAATTTGATCGGAAGGATTGTTGTTTACCGCATTTCTTTGTTGTGGTACTTGCCTGTATCAATAAGAAGAAGTTGGATATTCACATCATCTGCGGCGATGATGAATTTAAACGAATCAGGCCGTTTTCTCGGCCGTGAAGATTCCACAAAGGAAGTGGGGTGATTTGTGGGAGGTTGACGATACTGTACTACGAAAGTCTTGAACAATTAGTGCACTTTTGGCCAAACTAAGCTTTTTGTGACCATTGATAAAGCAGTTGCTGAAGAGTCTTAAAATCTCCTGCAAAAGACCCCCATTGTTCACCTAATCTCCATGGTCGACCCAGGAGATGGCGTCATCGGTGCAATCGCTGATAGAGCGAATCGATTCGTTTCGTCGTCGCTGCAGACGATGCGAATATCCGTCTTCTTCTTGTTGATTCAGGCAATTATCCCAAATAAATACGGTATGCAATTTTTCCAACCAAATGCCATTTCTGTGTGAAATTTGAGCTCGAACAATTCACTGATTTAGCTGTTAGGAGCATTACACGGGACGCGTATAATTGCGGAACAGTGTGTATATCAACCAGCTGTTGGATTGCTTACAGTTTACCAACTAGCTGTGGGTTGTGAACGTAAAAATTAGACAGACACTTAAGCTCCACCTTAAGCTAGGGTTTGACGTGAAAACAATAATGGTTTTATTTATTTCTTAATTAGCACATCTTTATCATTACAGTCATTAACATACATCAATTGGGATACAAACAATGTTTTGCACCACGAGACACACAAGGTCTCCCTTTGACCGAACCAGCATGCCTAAGTGGCCTAGGGGCAACATATGCCGTACTCGCAACATATAAGTCATAAGTTGAATTCCAACTATTGGCCCCAATTATTTTCAGCATAATTAAATTGCTTTGCTTATTCTACACATCATAATGACATTTGAGTCGTGCTATATGACCTAATAATTTAACACAAGTTTCAGTTATTTTCACAAATCAATGTGTGACGTCACGACGTTTTTAGACCAATCCCAAATTACTGTGACAATGCGTATGTTTTTTGCTCTAAACTTTTGATCTGACGCTATCATATTTGGCAATACTGTCTGACTTTCTAACTAGTGAAAATGAACAAATAAGGCCGTAATAGTGCAGCCTGTCAAACCTCACTATAGTGCTGATATCACATCGATGATATTCTAGAAAGCTTGGTGACATTGGGATGTAATTCGTTTGCCTTTTTTCATTTTCATCTGCAAGGTCTGGTAGCTTCAGTGTATGACAAATGAAAGGCGTGAAGTAATAAGAGGAATGGATGCCATATATGTCAAGCTGAAACTTACCTTTGATCATTTCATTGACAGGACTGATGCCTTGATCTCAACAGCTGCTAGGAGCTGTGAGGTTGCTGGAACACTGGGTGCACCGCCGTGGCTGACATCAAAAGCAAAAAGGTCTGTGAAGGCACAAATATGAATGACATGATTCTTTGCCAAGACACACTGCCCTGTGCCATCATCATCTTGGCAGAAACAGCCATCAGACAGCATCCCACATCTTCTGTGCCACAGATGTGAGGCAAGCACACATTTCTTTCTGCAGCTGATGTGCCTATTCCCGTTGACTGCTCAGTTGTTCACTATGACTCCTTAAAGAAGCATAGATGTCTAATTTAAGTTGTATTGTTTCTTCTAATGTTGCATAAGGTATTAGTATGCATGGATTATGTGGTATTGCCTATGACTGCTCAATAATTTGTAATTTATTTTTTTTCCTCGTGTTGTTTCAGTTTCAACAATGGGACAATAACTTTGATGTCAGCAAAGTTAAGGTCATGCGAGGCATAAAACAAAGTGCAACATATAATCGCTAATATGTTGCTTGTTGTCATTCCGGCTCATAAAGCAGGCTGGCTTGGGCATTGTAATGAATTGAAATGACGTTTCAGCAATTATTTTGCAGCTTTTTCAACGTCTCATGGGACTTAAATGCATCTTTGACGTCATCAGCATTGTTCAGTTGTTGAAACAGAAACTGCCTCAGAGGAGAAATTTAATAATAAAAAATATTCATTTAACAATTGCTATGTTATGCCACTGGTTGATCCATGTTGCTTGCATGTTTATGCTCCTCTAAGCCTTTCTCTTATGACTTGAAACCCTACAAGTGGTGTTTACCACATGTATGACAACTGAGGTGGAGGAGAGCTTTGGCACCATTCTTGACCCGTCTACAAACAAGGGAAAGGTCTCAGTATTCTGCACATGGCCAGCACAAACACGGGACCTTGAAACAATTGACCTTGAAACAACTGATCCTGCGATCCTGCAGCTGTGCTTATGCAGAGACTGCCATATTTATCTATCCTGATTGTGCAAACTACTGACATAAACGAAAGCAAACATCGCCCATAAGGTAGCACATTATTTTCTGCGTTATTTGAGATGTCTATAAGTGAATGTTGGCACTTGTCCGAGTTTTCTCGAATTGATGAGAAGCTACTGTTAGCTGCGCATTCATATTTTTCTAAGGCAAGCCAAGCAAAGGTTCTGACAGGCTGTGCCGTCTGCCAGGTGGCGAGGCAAACAAGGTATGGTTGCATAACGCACTCACTTTGAAGATTCGATCATCTGCTTGTTGAAATTAATACCACAAGGAAGAGTCATTGCTTCAGTTACTAAAAACTGCAGTGAAAATGTGACATCAATGAGCACTGCACATAATAATTAATGGTAATTCTTCGCTTGTGTTTCCACATTGCTTCCGGTGTCATCCGCTTATGACAGTTGGTCTGTTCCGGCGACTTTGAGTTGTGTTCATTTGATCGCTGTGGGAAAGGCTGATCGTTTTGTGTTCGGTGTTTCATATGTCGTGTTTCTGGTGAATGTGGTGATATACCCATGTATTTCGCGAATGGGGAGGTGGAAGCTGTGTCATGGCTCCTGAAATCTGGCTCATTTCACTGCGTGTGCACAAAATTCAAAGCAAAGTTTCATCGTTGTATTTCCTCTGAAAAGTCCATGCTGAGGTGGAAGTAAACCTTCGAAGAAAGAGGCAGTTCCACTAGAAGAAAGGGAATCAATAAAGACAAAATGCATCACAGCATTGTAGACGCCGTTGAAGAGGCATTTTCGTTTGACCTGCAGCTTTCGTGCAAGTACACTATGCAGTGTTACTCAGAACTTTTCTCATAACGGTTAGTCGTGTACCATCCATGCAGAGTGCAAACTGTGCAAGATTTGTCTGAAGATGACAAGGGCCAGCGCCTTATCTTCTGCCACAGGAAAAAAAAGATGAAAGCCACCAGTGGATATTCAGTTTTTTTTATTCACAGATGAAGCGTTTTCCACCTGACCGATAGTTTGAACAAGCAGAATGCATTGATTTGGGTGCAGAGCAACCCATAATTTTTTTCGGCAAGGATCCCTATGCACTGTGGTTTGGTGCGAATTGTGGAAAGAAGGAGTCGTTGGTCCTTGCTTTCTTTCTTTCTTTTTGAAGACAGTGACTGCAGAGTCATATTTAGAAGTGTTCTAGGATAAGGTCCTTCCTGACCTCGACGAGAGACATATACAGAAAGAGGTCGGCATATTTCAGCAGTACGAGGCTCTGGCTCACTACGCTACAAGCATCTGCAACTGGTTGACAAAACTTTCAAGAACACATGGCTGGGACGATGCTTGTTCTGCTTGTCGTAGCCTTGATCATTTGCTTGATCTGACTTAATGTGTCTACTTTTGTGTAGGAATTTGAAAAGTTGAGTGTACTGCCCTGGCTGAGCTCCAAGGTACACTGAACTGAAGCAGCTTGTTGAGGATGAGGTCTCAGAAATGACGGACTGAATGAGGGCATTGGTGTTCAGGGCATATGAGGAAAAGTTGCAGGAATGTTTTGACGCTGCCGGAGGACACGTCGAGGTATAGGCACAGTTTCCTGTGACCTAAGACATCTAGGGCACCCCTCTGCCACTGTCATTTTGTCCTTTTCAAACTGTGAGTGTGCCATCCATGTATTAACAGCGCACTTTGAGAAAGACAAAATGCATGAATGCCTGTGTGCTGTGCAAGGTCAGTGCACATTAATGAACTGTGTGTGCTCTGAATTATTTCAGGGCCTTTTGTTATGGTGTCTTCCATAGCCCATGTGCAGCTTGCAGATGTTAAACCCAGATACCAACGAATCAGTTTGGACTAGTCAGAGGACACCAGAAACAATGTGGAAATAGAAGCGACAAGTTATTAGTTATTAGTGTGTGCAGTGCTTTTGATGCGTGTTTCTCTGCATGGTTTTTAGCAGCAGTTGGGATGATTTTTTCATGTGGTGTTAATTGCAAGCACATAACAGCATCCTTGAAGCAAGCGCATGACTCACCCATCCACTGAGCTCACGTTGTCCTATTTGAAAATGTCATAGGGCTAGTATTAATTTTTCTCACTGAATCCCTCAGAGCCATTTTTTTATTATTTCATTCTGTTGCATGCTTCGAAGGTACCCATTAGGGTAGTCATGCCTCTCTCTATTTCGCTCCTTTTGCAGCATTGCTACTCCAACTCCATGAGTAGGCATAACATGTGCCTTTCTGTACACCGCAGGCAATGCGCGTGGTGCTGATATCTGGCTGTCCCGGCGGCGCGATAATGAGTTTGTTACGCTGCGTCAGTTGAAAATGCACCGGGAGTTTTTAAGACCCAAGTCAGTGAGCAGATGCACTTTGCACATAAGCGCCTTCTGTTCTGTGGGAGGCAATGCATAGCATGTATGTCACTTGTGCGATGCTAGATCTGGCTATGTCATATCAAGGCCATGTCATATCTCTGTGCCAGTGTAGGCACAGTGCTGCTCTGCCATTTTTCACTCCAGCAACAAACCTTATTTCCAAGACAGCGTGCTCGCGCAGGACATCTTCCCCATAGTTTTGTGCTAATGTCTGCGTAAACCATCTTGTGGGAGGTGTGTTTTCCTGTGTAGAAGCATTTTGTAATTTTTCTTTCTTTGACAGTGCCATGGGGACACCCTGTGAGTGTTGTTGTGCGGTTTAATTGTACATTGTGGTCGCGGTGAATGCTCTTCTTAACCGAAGGGCATCCAAAACAGTTCGTCTTAACAGGAATTTATCAAAAATATTAGTTTGACATTCAAAGTAAACATTATTTAATGCTAACATTGCAGTGTTGTTCTTAGGATAAAAATGGGTCATTAAACATCATAAAGCAAAATTGAACCAAACCTTAGATAGTGCCTGCCATAGCTTGCATGCACAGCCCCATTATTATGCTGGAAAGCTTTGCTTCCCATTCACTGCTATCACTCGTGCGACACCCCTCAGCAATGGCTATGCAAGCTTGAATCTTTGGCATCCATCTGGAAAAAATTTAGAACCTTTTTGTGGACGAGAAGAGATATTATAAATATAGCTAGATGTGTGTGTTGTTCTCCAGACAAAAGCAAAGGTCAGGACAGCCAATAAAAAAGAATGATGTCCTGAAAGGAGGCTGTAGGATGGAAGAAAAAAAAATTGCTGATCCCGTAATGAAACACTGAAGCAGCTGCTGATGGAATGCTTTTCCACTTCTTATCAAGTGCCAATAGGAGCTACTTTTCGATTGTCAGTGTATATTCTCTGTGTTCTGTTGAGGGTGTTATCATCTTTGTCTTGTTCCAGTTCTTTAGATCTCACAGGGGTAACCTGGATACCCTACCCTGCTGAAAGTAAGTGATGGTAAAAAAATAGGAGAAAAATGTATGTGCCTATTAGGTGACACCAACCAGGCCACTATGATTGCTGTGTGCAAATAACCTGCATGGTTTTATATGTATAAGGGCCTTTGGTTTCGCGTAAAACCAGATCCTGCCCATTGCTTGCACTGTTCTTAAATATTCAATTAAAGCAAATTTTCTCCCCAGAAATGAACTATATAGAGAACAGGCAATATAGAGAACATTTTCCTGGTAAAAATTGAAGAAATTAGCGGATAACCAGAATTGCGGAACATTTTGCTCAATATCCCAGTGTATGCCTGAATTTTTACAAGGGCTGTAGAAAGTAGATGGAATGTGTGAGGGCATGGAAAACCCTGTGGTAGTGCTGTCTTATGCCACCTGTAATAACTGGTTCGCTTGGTCAAAATTAAGTGGCATGTGCCATCAAAAGACCCCTATTTTGTACGTCTGGCGATCACTTTCGGCGGCCTTTTAACGGTTACTCATTTTTCAATGGCAACAAAAGGGAGTTCTCTGACTCTTGATGCGATGTGATTCAAGACTGTTCCTGGAGCTGCCAGTCAGCAGCTGGTGCATGCAGCCTCCGGCATTCTGAACGGTGTGTGCACATTAGCATCGTGTCTTGATTGTTTAGCCATGATGCTTCCATGATGGGCACTTAGCGGGGCACTGTTCTCTTCCTTGTTCACTGGTACAAATGCCTTGTCTTGGTTTCCCCTGAGTGTGTGCTGAAAAATTGGTTTAATTCTGATCGGGCCTTGCAAAGGCATTCATTTTATTTTTCTAAGCTGCACGTATGCTATAGGGCACATGACAACAGATATGCAAAAAAATGCTCAAAAACACATCAAACTAAGTTGGCTTGCTCAAAGTAACTGCATAGAAAGTGGGAAAAACCCACAAGAACAAGCCATAAAGTGCGTTCATGAGCACTCATGTACATGTTCTCTGCATTTTTTGTGCATTGTTTTGCACTCGTGATGTGTTAACAGCAAAAATATGTGAAATACGCATGTTGCGGAATGGCCAAGTAGTAACGCATGCTATGCATGTCGGAAGTTAAAAGAGGCTTCTTGTTTGCCTGAGTACAAGTGTAAGGCATTCTGCTTCTCAGTTCTACAACAAAAACACTTCCACAATGACTGTGCTTCTGAAACATATGAAATTATCAATGCAAATTTCCTCTTCCATGTGTTGGGGCAGAGAATCGTAAGGGCTGTTGAAGAAATTCGCAGTCTTGTTTCATCCGGCTCAGTTCTCCTGCAGTGGTGAGCCAAGTCTCTCTTGCGTGTTGCACCCAAGCGCATTCGTTGCAACTTGCATTTTGCCGGACCCACACTTGCCTGCCATCATTGCCGATATTCTATGCAAGCTAAATGGAAAAGCCCCTGTGTGCTATGCAATGTCAGTTAGCATTGATCAACATCAACTGGTCAAAACTAATCCAGACCCTTCTCTCAGGGCAGTGCCCCTAGCGTGCGCTTAGCTCCGGGCCCCTAAGAGCCGCAAAGTGAGAATTCATCAAAAGTCTGCATCGTATCCGCTGATGCTTGACCCAAAATGGCATTTTTGCATCAGCTTTACCAGTGACTCCATCTCACCCCAGGAAGTTTAGGGAGCTCGTTTTTTTTTCACATCTTAGATTCATCTGCTTTTTTCATGCAGTTGCTGGAAAGAGCTGGTAATACCACTATAGTTTTGTAAAGGCCTCTTTTTTGGTCTGGCATTTCATTTAAGCAGACCTTCAGTTGATTCTCACCAATTCAGGCAAATACCATACCTAGACATGGTATATAAACTAAAGTTGCCATCAGATGTCACCTGTGTGCGAAGTTCGAGTGCAAACAAGCCTACGCTTAAACTGAGAAAATTTTTCAGCTTTTATTCTGTACCTTCTCTTGTTGTATCCCCATCTTGAGAACAGAATGAAGAATTGCACTCATTTTTGTCATGGATGATGTTAGCAATGGGACGCTTATGGTGCCTCCTGTAATGTTTGTTGTCTTTTCTTGGACTACAACTACACAGTGCATGAGACACAATCTACAGCTTGTTTGCATTGTTTGGTAAAGAAGGTATGAAGATGAGGGGTTGAGTTCCAGACGTGTGACAGCCTCCAAGGCATGTGAGTTCAGCTCACTGATGAAAGCCCTCTTGTCACAGTTGTGTCTTGTGACCCATTGCGAACAAATTGTGACATGGAGTGAAAAAAGAAAAAGGATGAAAGTGTTGTCTATCAGTAAAGTTAACTGCAGAGATATTTGAAATTTGGGGAGAACTTACAGGACATTTTAGGGAGCATACCGCAAATGTTAGATGTTGGCTGTAATGCAAAAACAAATTTTTTTTTAACACAAACACACTTATTAGTTATGCCGGTTTTCTTTATTTTAAGGTAGCAGTGAGGGCTTTTTCGATCTCAGTGTAGTACGTTGAACGCTAGAAAGTTCACCAGGTGGCCTGTTTCAGCCGCTCCTGGGAAAACGAACACATCCTGCTGCCACTGGCACCACAGCATCTTGGCACACTGGCGAGTTCCTTTGCTGGGAGCCACATATTTCTTGTGGACACATGACGCTATACTTTATTGAATAATGAGTAAAGTGTAGGATTTGCTGCCGTGCTGTTCCCGTCCACTCTACTAGAGCCCTGCTTTAAGCGTATGGATTGGTCAGCATGATTCACGTCTGTGTGATATTTTTGCTTGCGCAAGGCTTTTTTTACTTGATTGGGACTTCGTTGTGGGCTTGCGTTATATTCCCCACAGCACATGAACAATCCATTCTAAACATTAGATCCTTCAAGGTATTTGCTATGTAGTGACAAAGCTGCCATGGATTCCTAGACGTCCGAAGGATGGCAGTGCTTTAGGCTAACCTCCATTGCTTGGTAAAAGGAGTAGGCTAACCTCCATTGCTTGGTAAAAGGAAT